>JAHWFP010066445.1:343765-356132 GCA_023313725.1 Lithobius niger
TAATAATAATAATAATAATAATAATAATAATAATAATAATAATAATAGCTTTTTATTAAGCGAGCTGATCGACATCATGCATTGAACGCCATTTTCTGACCATGCAATCCAGAAATATATCTGCGAAAGTTTGTTGGGATCATTAAGATTCCAAGATTGGTGTAAGATTTCAGCGGTGTTGATCATCCTTTTACAACGACCTCTTGAGAAAGTACAAGGGAAGTTAAGATCCTAGCGTACTTGAACTTTTTTTGCAAATTTATTCTTTTGAGAGATTCATGAATCGGCTTAAACGCTCTACTACCATTTTACTCTTTTTCAGCATTTACGAAAAAAGTTGTTTAAATTAGAAACAAATGCTTTACTTTTTTTTTATTTTAAGTTTCCATTCAGAATTTGCGCCCAAGAATTAAGAAATTAATCATTTAAGAATGTACATTAACCGTTGGAGTGAAAACGCTTTATAACGATAGTCCATGGGGGTTTGGAATAGGACGTTGTATCAGATTTATCTTTATATGTAAGGCTGCACTGATACTGGGTAGGATCTGTTGCTGATAATTGCGGTATCAGATCGGTACTGGGAACTTTCGCTGAAATATCAAAAACTCTGGAACCATTCGAGATAAGAGAATCCGGTTTGCGGCGTTTTGCTCAGGAAATCACAGAGTTATCTTCCAAGCTACCTTTTAACTGTTGGTTACTATCTTAAAATATAATTATTGGACTTTTTAAGAAGACTACATATACCATTGGATAAAAAATTAGGGATTACATTTTGGATATATGTATCGGTATCGGATTGGTATATCTATGCAGCCTTAGTATATAAACAATCACTTTTGCATGCATTGTTGCTTGAAGATCCTAAAAAATAGCATTGTATAACAAGTTTATTGTTGGAAGAGGTGTCTGTATAAAACGGTTAACTGTACTGTGTAGGCTTTTACGTAACAATGTATGAAAAAATTGGTCGTATGGCTGTTGGTTTCCGTAAAACGTGGAACTGAACAGCAACAGTGTTGAAACAAACTTGGAGAGTACCGAGCGTCGATGTTTAAAACAGGACAGACTGGCTAGAAGTAGAAACTGTAAGCTTAGACAACAGTCTCTAAAGAGTTATTGCACAAGCTAATAGTACACTCATCCTTACTAGCAGTGCTTCGGTGAAATAAAGTCTAGCGACACTGAATGAACTAGCCTGGAACCAGGAAGTGAGACCCACAGTGTTTATTAACCTTGAAACAAGGAGAAGCAGTGGAATACTAACAGGGATGCTCTGTGGTTCAGCAATTTTCACAAAAATTCTCTACATAAATTAGAATTTCTTATCCCCAATTTTTCGCACTTCACCCAATTTTTTTGCACTGGTTTTCCCAGCTTTTCACAATTTTTTACATCACGAGGCTATTTTTATTTCACCCTTGCTATGTTTTTGACTGTAAGCTACTGTTACAAGAAGACTTCTTTCAGATGGAAGCAACTGCTGTCTTTTTTTTTGCTGCATTATCCATTTTCTTTGCATTCGTAAAATGGATTTGCGGCTTCCATCTTTGTCAAATCTGAGCACGATTTGCTCAATTTAGACCTCCGTGACAATTTTATAAACTCAACTGCTGGTTGGTCTTATTGGAGCATGGTTTGGTCTTATTGCATTTGAGAATCAAGATTTTCCATTTTTCAATTGGTGGCATCGCTGTCATTGGAATACATCAGGGATACACTTACGTCGGATGAACATGGAAGCATTATAAGCTCCTATTATTAGGAAACCAATCGCCAGGTATGATTGTGTAAAATATGAATAAAAATACCAATAGTATGCCTAACTTCAAGCATTGCCGATTGACATACTGAGATAAGTTATCAAACATCAAAAAAATGCAAGTGTATTTTACCACCACTTACCACCAAAAAAATCCGCAAATGGGTCACCACCAAAGAACTCGCGGAATACTTCATTAGGATCCCTGAATGAAAATGACCCAAAGGAAAAGTGGAAATCTGCATCTTCATCCGAGTAGTCAAAGCCATTATGAGATCGCCGTCTTGTTGGCCTGTTATTTATCAAACCCTCCTTGCCATACTGATCGTATAACCTTCTTTTCTTTTCTGCAAATTTAAAAGAGCAATTATAACCAACAACAGTTCACGATCAGCTTTCACCAACAGGGAGGCCTTAAAGAAAAGATCACATTTTGGAAGGAAGAAAATGGCAACAATACACAGAAAGAACACCACAAATGGAAAATTGTAAGACTATGTCGGTTCTTCAGTAGGGACTAGAGCCAAGGCCCCGCAAAAAAAATTGTTTCATTACAGGCGACGTTGCAAATTGAAGCACTAAGCAACCCGCAATTTTATTTCATTTTTATTTTATTTGACTTACCAGTTACCACATTTTTTTGATATGTACTTAGCTCAAACCTGAAAAAGTATGTAGCCAGCCTTACAAAACATACTTTGCTATATGTTATATTGTCATTTTATATTATTCATGTTTTTTTTTTTAGTTTTTGCTAAGTAACCTTTTAGTGGTTTGAGCTAGATTCTTGAAATTGACACCATTGAATAGCTCATTTCGAGCCAGTTAAAATGGTGAATTTTTAATGTAAAAATAGGTCAAATATTGGCGGAAATTTGTGATTCTACTAGAGAACTTGTTCTCGCAGGAAAATCTAACTTCTCAGAGTAGAATCCGATGAAGCTGTGTTACCAGTGTGATGTCCCTCTTACCTATCGGCACTTTTTATTCCTTCATTTGCATATAATACGTCCTAATTTATGCAATTTTGAAGCAAAACCTCGTTTCCCTGTGTCACTTTCAGTTCTCCAACTCGCTTCCTCCCAAACACCCAGACACCACTGCATTTTCTGACTGCTGGTGAACCTGACCTGCGTCAGTGGAAGCGGGCAGGCAATTAAGCTAACACAGCTTCGTCGGATTCTACTCTTGAGAACTTTGCTTCTCCTGCGAGAGCAAGTTCTCTGGTAGAATCCCCAATTCTCACTCATAGAATCACTTCGAGCTGTGTTACCAAGTGGGACAGATTACCCCATGTAGCGCAGAACCAGCCACTTACCACAATACTAGAGCAGACTTTTCAACTGCATTTGCTGCAACAGCTGCCCCCACTTCCTGCTGGTAGTGCGTGGAATAACGTAATTCGCGTATTAAACGCCCAGCCCCCTAAAATACTTGAAGGTCAAAAATCGTGACATACTGTTGACGCCCACCCCTTAAAAATCATCAATTTTCAGTGGCAAATTTAACTAAAATCTTACTCAATTTTAACGAAACCAACGTTTCATCCACTAAACCTTGGTTTTTCTGTGTCAAAATAAAGTAAAAGCTTCATACATTTCACAAAATCAACTTTTAATCTAACACGATTCACGGGAGCGTTTGTAATCACGGAAAATTCGGAAATATTAGGCCTAACGATCGATCATTGACGTGTGTGATCTGGATTCAGTCTAGCAAAAACACAGTGCCTTTCTCATTTATTCAAAAAATTTTGTTTTAAATTGTCCTCCTTCCAATATCTAACATACTTCAAAGTTAAAATTAATTTATAATCGCCACCAACCTTCAAAACAACAACGCGATTCACGGCCGTGAAGCACATTCTGTGTTGGCGCAAATTCACCATAAAAGCGATCCGGCTGATGCCCGACATCCGAGTTGGCTGCGTAAAGGAAAGTTTTTTTACAAGGTCAAGCCGGATCACTTTTTTGGAAATTGACGTCAACACAGAATCGTGTTGTTGTTTTGAAGGTTGGTGGCGATTATAAATTGGTTTTAACTTTGAATTATGTTGGATATTGGAAGGAGGACAATTTAATAAACTATAATTGCGAATAAATGAGAATAAAGGCACTGTGTTTTTGGTCGACTGAATCCAGATCACGCACCTCAATGATAAGCCTAATCTTGTTTATGATCTTGTTCCGCTCATGTTACCGAAGGTTTGTATGGTTAGAAATTAGTTTTAGCTACGAATTATGTTACATTTTGGAGAAGAGTATAGAATAACCTAAATTGTGAATAAATGAGAACAAAAACATTGTGTTAATGCTAGATTGAATCCAGATCACGCACACAAATGACTACATTATCGCCGATTGTTCCGTGATAGAAAACTCCCTCCCTGGATAGAAAATAGATAATACTTGTTTTTAATGTCCACCCACCAATTTTAGACAAATTAATTTTACAAGCCTATGGGCATTTAATACACGATTTACGATCCTGAAAGTGAAGCCCACACCCCGATGCCGCCGAAGACACTGCCGAACTCACTGAATGTGCCCTACACCGCCCCACATCGACACCTGCGCCCTGCAGCGACGCAAACAACCACCGGGCAATGGTTTGGTAGGATACCAACCGATACGGCCGGACGTACGAAAATAACAACCTATCTGACTGACGGCCAGATTTTGCCGCCTCAGCATCCCACAGCGGTTCCATCCGTCTTGACGTTAAGAATGCTACCTCCTGTTGCACCTGCCGCAGAAATTCATTTAATGGGGCACCAACAATTCTGCAAACGTTGGTTGTCTAGCGGTCAGCACTGGACGCAACTCTTCTGCAAAATCAAACTGCACTCTATGACGACGGGTTTTGTTAATGCTCAGCAGCGCCCGAATTTCTAACGTTGTGGCATCCACTACCACCTGTGCTGTGACACCTGTGATTTCCACGTTGAGGACAAATTGACTGGTTCCATCACACAGAACTGTAATGCTCGGAGCAACGGCAACACCAAAACGAAGTTCCCTTGCATCTTTGTTAATGCCGCATCCACGTATTCCAGCGTACGATCCAAGCTTATGGATAACAAATGCATGCGCGGCATCACTAAGTCTTTTTGATCGCTTCAACAACATAACGATTGGCGATCAACTCCCTTTCCGATGGTGATAACCATATATGCCTGTATGTTCTGCCCACTAGGCCACACACAGGGTGCTTCACCGCTACCGCATCTTGTAAGGCCAGTTTAGCCTTACAAACTATGAACAGGATAACGGTTGTGCAACTAGCAGCGGTAGGCGCAACCAGGCGGTACGGCACTATTGCATGCATTTATTTTTTTTGAGATTGGCCACTGACTATGAACTTCGTTGTAGGGACGATTGCAGTCAACAATGGTTTAAGCGTCCACAATCATGGAGCGTCATCAATGAAAATGGGCCGAGTGCCGACTGCGTATCAGTCATCCAGAAGTGGGCTCACCTCGTAACTCTTTTTTAATAGGGTTTGGACATAAGAGCATTTTCTAGCAAAAAGCATAAAATTACAGGTGTGTATTTTAGGATCAGTACAAACAACTTTTAGGATACAAGTCCGGTATATCTACTATCCTTGGAAATACTCTGTGTTGGAGAGCCAGGCAATGGTGAAATTTCTTTGCAACCCAGGTAACAAAGTGCTGTAGTCTTTTCGGAGTTGTTGTGACACATAGAAATCACTTATGAACCAAGACCACGTGCAAAGCATTATAATTCCAAATGGGCAAATACAAAAATTTAAAACTATACCCAAGAATAACAAATGCTGGAATATCATGGCTTGAATTTGAACAAAACGATGCAGTGTGCTACAAGATTTGTGCATTATTTCGTGGTTATAAAATCTGGCACTTAAGCCATGACATATTTAGAAGTTGGGAGCAACAGGCTTACAAATTTCATTAAAAAACCCACCATCAGAGAGAACTTCGTACGCTTCTGATATTTCCTTAAACTTGTGCTCGGCTTCTTCTTTATTGTCTGGGTTTTTATCAGGATGCCACCGTAAAGCCAATTTCCGATACCTGTGAAAAGAAAAACGAGACTGATGAGTATTGAAATTTTGATCACATACAAAATTACAGGTTAGTTTCAAAACTGGTGCCACCACGGAAGCCTGCCTTTTAGTGGATGCATTACGGTTCATCGGATTTGAATTCTGAAGGTTACACTGCTGTGCACCCAGATGACAAGCGGCATTGTCATTTGACATCCTGTTGAGCTGGTCCTTAACATTCAGTTTATTTAAATTAAAATCATAAATCGTATTAGTTAGTGATGCACCGAATATTCGGTAATTATTCGGTACTCGGCCTATTCTGCCAAATATTCAAGTAATCGGTATTCAGCCGAATACTGATTTTAGCCGAATAGTGATATTCGGTATTCGACCGAGTACCGATTTTGGCCGAAGAGTGATATTCGGTATTTGCCCGAATAGTGATAGGCTACATGGTTTTCAGCCGAATAATGTTAAGATTTGTTGGTATACGGCCGAATATATTTTAGTATATTTATGCAATTGTGTTAATGTCAATAACGTTTAGCTAAGCATTTAGCTTTTGGTTTGTGATTCTTCTGACATTTCTAAATGAAGGAAAAATGATCAAATATGTTTAAATTACAGGTATTCGGTTTAAGTATTCGGCCGAACAATTCGGTATTCGGCCTATTCGGCCATTATTTGGCACAGAACCGAATAATTCGGTATTCAGCAGAATATATAAATTGTTTGGTGCCAAATATTCGGTATTCGGCAAGTGAAGTATTCGGTGCATCCCTAGTATTAGTAGGCCTTCGTTGATGACAACTTTTGCCTAAGAACGGTTGAAATTATCAAGATGGTGGCACTCAATTGGTGGCATAAAATTTGCTAGCTAAACTCAAAACTCCAACAAAGTACCTGTTTGCTCACTTTCACAACAAAGACCACGATATTACAGTCTTGTAAATTTTAACAGCAAACTGCTGTCTTCATCAGGTCTAACAAAGAAAAGTTTGGACAATTACATTACAACTCAAAATACTTTTTGCGCATATTTTTTGTGCTTGTTTAATTTGAGTTGTAATGTAATCGTTCAAACTTTTCTTCGTTAGGCCTGATGAAGACAGCAGTTTGCTGTTGAAAATTTCCAAGACTGTAAAATCGTGGGCTTTGTTATGAAAGTGAGCGAACAAATACTTTGTTGGAGTTTTGAATTTGTTTTGGTTTCACAGTATTAGCGGTAACGATCTTTTAATAGCTAAACTGTAGAGATGTGGGAAACTCGAAATTTCGAGTTCATTGTGTAAACTCGACTCTATCTGAAAACTTTAAACTCAAATTGTTTTAGTTTTGACTTTTGCTTAGAAGACCATTATCTTCTATAAATTACAGCAAAACTTACCACATATACTTAAATTATATGGAAAATGTGGAATATGCCGCGTCGTTATACAATAACTGTTGTTGTGTGTAGTGTTTTTGATACAGGAAAAACTGATTTATTTGGTTCAGCGTATGTATGGTTCCCACCAAATTAGAGAATTACCGGCCCCACTGGCTAATTTCTGTTTCTATTGCTTAAGGCAAAAACTGAAGATTCTACCAGGGAACTTGTTCTCGCAGGAAAATCTAAGTTCTACGAGTAGAATCTGACGAAACTGTATTAAAAAATTGGGATCCCTTGTTACGAATGAAGAACGTAGGAGGTGTGGCTGTAGTCTAGTTCAAGGAAAGCTTCCTTTTTTTTTTTTTGACAGTGGCTTTGAAGTTCAGAAGCCTGTTGAGCTTGTTTCAACTGTTGACTGTTTAGTGGTAATGCATGACCAGTGATCCTTCCGTCTTGTAAAGGCTTGAAGCAATGTACCAAATGCATGCTATGATTGTAATTGCGTCTATGGAATGGTGAACTGTGAATTGTTCAAGTTTCAAATTGTAGATCCTTGTGATGAAATCATCTTTTGAATAAAAATTTGTGAAGCTTGGGATGGAACGAAGTCTTCGATGAATGAGGATGAATGGAACAGAAAATGCCGGTTGGCGACATTGATCGTGTTATCTCTTTCGTTACTCTTCCAGGAGTCGGTGTTCATCTTCTTTCACTTAAACGTTATCTATGTCTTTTGCTCGTCATCCCACTGTGCAGGTGGGATGGCGAAAATGGCGAGGCCTTGACGCCGACAGCATGTGACGATTCACGGCATGCAGTGAAGCGATGTTGACGGTGTTGGATAGTCTTTCGCTGTGGACCTTCTTGCTGACTTGTTTTACTCTTCACGGTGCACGCGGAAGAACGAAAGCGGTGAGGCACTGATCCCGAAGGCATGCGGCGACCTACGGCAAGCGGTGAAGCAAAGTTGACGGTGTGTGTTGGTTTTTCGTCTAAGGCCTCATTGCTGTTTTACTTTCCTCCTCACGTTGTAGATGGAAGAGCAAAGCGGCCAGATGATGATGCCGAAGGCAGTTAAGCTACTTTGACGGTGTCTGCCAGTTATTTTTTCTTGGACTTCATTGTTGACTTTCCTTTCTCTTCACTCCCTGTGCGGGAGAACGAAAGCGGTGAGGCGTTGATGCCAAAGACATGCGATGATTCACGGCAGGCGGAGAGAAAATGTTGACAGTGTCTCTTAGTTGTACTGTGTCCCTCGATATCATTTGTTGCTTTCCTTCACATTGTAGACGAGAAAGCAAAGCAGTAATTCATGCGACAATTCACGGCAGCGGTGAGATCTACACTGTTAAGATGTAATGTCAGTGACGATCGTGAGCATTAACTGGCTTGGGCAAGCATTGCACAAATGTTTTTGTTGTCCTTTATTATGTTGGCTATCTTCATTGTTGTTCCGTGAACGTTTTCCTTTAAAGTTGCGCATGTGGAGTTGTGTCGTCTCCTCATTTTAAGTTGAAGGCTTTAAGCTTGAGCAGGAGATGTGCAGAATTTAGCCCAAGTTCGGAAGTCGATACAATCAGTTGTCAGCCCTTGTGGAAATTGGTATGTTGACTGGAAAACAACTGAGGCAGGTCAAAAAAGGGCACCGAGTGCTGTGAACTGCAATGCTGGATAAGCGACGAAGATCGTTGGCCATTGGTCAATCGTTTTGGCCTGCAGACGTGTGATGAGCAGTTTCAGATCGGGAATAAGGTTTTAATGACCGAGGTTTTAATGACGAAGAGAAGTGGTTGAGTGAGAGAGGTTTTAATGACCAAGAGAAGTGGTTGAGTGAGAGATGGCGTAAACGACAAAAGCAGTCTGAGACGGAGAGGGGTTGTCATGTATGTCGCCACCCAAGGCAAACAATGACAGACACGCTCGGAGAAAAACTGAGTTGGTGGTTTTCATTTACTGCAGAGCAATGTGTGCTCAAAATTGAGCACGAGATGTAAAGACGCAAACGACAATGTAGGGGGTAGGTAAAGCAGACTGAAGGAGATTGGCTGATGGACTCTTATAATTTTATTTCTACAGCTCCAGAACAGCAAATTCTTTCTAAAATTTTAACACACGTAAAAGAGCTGTGAGGTTGGTTGCAGAACTGCAGACAAATGCATTAAGTGGCAAAGTTTCTTGTCAATACGTTTAATGTGGATGATTAGCAGATGAATTAGAGCCGTTAAGGATTGGTGGTTGTGGTGCAGTCCATGCCTTCATTGAACACAAAGGGATAATAGCATTCCCCATTGTTTAGAAGAATCGTCATCATTAGCAACACCAAGTTGAAAATTAAACAAATCCAACTTGTGATCGCAAAGCGGGGATGACTGTTGTCATGGTAATGGTGCGTCGGTCATCTGAGCTGGAAGGAGGCAGTGCATGGTGGCGAAAATTCAAAGGTGACACAGCAGTTGAGAAAGCGGTTAAGCCGATGAGAAAGAAGGTTCCACATTGGGGACGAAAGAGAAGCAGAGTCGAAGAAGGTGCAGCAGCAAGAGCGATGCAGATGGCGGCCGTCGTTTTTTGCTTCCAGTCGAGTGAGTGACAGTGAAGAAGGAAACCAGGTGGACGGAGAGTTTTTCCCCGCCGCTCGTCAGGTGGTCAGCGAGAAAGAAGACCACGCATTGGACACGAAAGAGACGCCAAGACGAAGATGGCGAGGTAGTTAGAGCCAGTCAGAAACGGAGAGTGGCTCTCCCGAGACAGCCGCAACGCGGAACCACTGACTATGGGGTTTCAAGGAGTCTCTCGCTGTCTTTTGCAGTCTTTCACAGGATGGCTGTAAGAGAATAATTATACATAAAAAACCCAGAAGCAGAACTTTCTGTCAATGTCTGCAACACCAATTGTCAGAAAAAAGATTGTCCACAGCTTATTATTCTGTGTCATCCACATGTTTAATGGTTTTTATTGAATAACTTGCTTGAAGTGCTTTATCCTATTGATTTGGCTACTCCACCAATGGAAAGGTCTTGTCGAGACGATTAAAATGGTGTAGGCCCTATTGGGATGTCAAAATCGGCCAAAAATTGACAAAACGGCAGAAATTTGGTCAAAATCTCTCCACAGCGACCTTCAACATCGCGCGTCGCGCATTTTTTGCTATGGGGATCGAGAATAAAAGGTGATTTGGATTATCCATTTGTCTTATGGAGGGGAATGAGCATGCACTGTCCAGTGTTAGCGAGCTGGCCAGTGATTGGTTGTTTTAATCTCTAGAGAGAACCTTGTATTTGAAAATGAAATGTTACACTTTTCGCCGCAATAGAAACTAAAATAATCCCCTCCCCCAAGATTTCCACAGTAGTTGAGGCCAATTTCCAGGCTATTTACCGTAATTTTAGGAAGAAATTTTTTTTCACAGATTTCATCAGTTTTACTTCTAGCCTATTATAGTGCTGGCACAGTGCAAGACAGCAGCCCAATTTAATGAACTTTTAGGTTTCAACACACAAATACTGTATTAGGATGCCATTTTACCACGACGGCTTAACATGTGTTGTAAAAACCTGCAAAATTATCATCGAAACTCTAATTCGAATCGAAACTCAATACTCAACCTCCAAAGTGAAAAAGTTGAGCTTGCACGCCCCTACTAAACTTATTCAGGCCTACATTTAAAGAGTTCTTAGGTGTCTGTTGGAGTCTATGGCTGTCAGGCACCATGAATGCGTGAATACTCCGTTGATGAACATTCAGGGTCCATCCTAACCAAACGTGTTGCATCTAATGAGTGGTGACCTGTCGCATTTAAGTGAGCAGTGGGACTTGGGGTGGAGAATGTACGAGAGCAGAAATTTGAAAGCAGATTAAGTGAGTGGGGCCCAGAACAATCCCTTTACAGCCTGATGAAGAAAGCTGCATAGCTTTCGAAAATTTGATAGACAGTTGGTGCGTCTTCTTTGTGAAAGTGGGCATTTGGACTCTGCATTTGTTTATTTGTTGTGTTTCAAATTAGGAGTGTTAACAACATTTTCAGTAAAGAATTCTTCTAATTTACACACACATCGGCTTTTGCATGGTGTTATTCATACATAGAATAAAAGACTTACGACTTTTTTATGTCTGCAACTGTTGCAGTTTTAGGAACTTCTAAAGTTTTGTAGTAGTCTACCATTATGGTGGCAGAGCTCTTCCCAATACCTCCTATTTAGCCAATTGACTCTGAAAAGAAATCAAGACTACAGTTTAACAAATATGTCAGTGAAAACAAAATCTATCTTGGTGGGAAAATTGTTCCAATGAAGCATAAAAACCCAACTGACCCGTGTGTGACCACCATTAAACTATTTTGTTGTTCAATCTGGATTAATCCTGGGACCAACGTCCTTGTGTTTGTTAACACTTAGTCAAATCGAAAAAGGTGTGCCCCGAGTTGACATGCCAGTCAACAAAATTTGAGTTTCACGGTTGCATAATTATGGAGGCAACTTGTGCAACATAATGAACAGGCATTAGATAACCTACTTCTTTTAACAAAAATTGCAACTGTAGATTCAAAGAGCAAATTTTTTATTCTGTAATTTGTATTAGGCCTAACTTATCTTCATGGAGCTAGCATAAAAAAAAAAGCCCATCGACTAAATCATTGCGCAATTACATATTTCAAAATAGTTCAAACATCGCAAACATCACAATAATTTCCCCCCCTTACAGTAGTCAAAATTTCATTATCACCCATCCATAGTAAAGTATGTAGCCTATGTTTGACTAGTAGAGACAGTGGACGACGACCATGGGTCTATCGAGCAGATACAATATCGCCACGTTCACAACACAAATACCAGCTACATGGAGCACTGGAAAAAACAGAAGTAAATGTTAAGTGCCGTATGTAAAGCAAAATGCCGTGAGTGCGGATTTCTTCAGGCCTAAAACGTGCAATTTTTTTGGATTGGTTGGTTGGTTTGCAATTTTAAGCAAGTGGAATCTTATAATATTTAGAACTTTTTATAGGCCGTTGCACAGCGTAGGTCTAAAAAATACACTCTCGCAGCATTTGCTTGACAAATTTGCTTGACCTTCACTTAGCTCCAGTGCTCCTTGCACAACTTGCTCGAAATGCTAGCTATATGGTGAATTTAATGTTTAATGCATCTGTTCTATAACTTATCAGTAGGAAAACAACGATCACGATTCACACTCATTTTTCAAAA
>JAHWFP010066449.1:1088-25878 GCA_023313725.1 Lithobius niger
CCCCCCCCCCCCCCCGTGCTCGCTGCGCCATTATATAACATCAGAAACCGCATGTATATTATTTTCCAGTTAGACATATATCCATTATGCGATATTCCGTTTAGATGATTTTTCCATTATACGATATTCCATTTAGACGATTTCCATTACACGATATTCCGTTTATATGATTTTCCATTATACGATATTTTGTTTAGATGATTTTCCAGATTTTTTTTTATGCAGTTATTAGAAAATTATGCCATTGGGCGATTTTCCAGGTATACTTTCATACGACGTCCCGCTTTTTGGCCGTTTGAATTTGAAATCAAAAGCCAAGCTATTTTACCAAAGTATCCAAAAAAGTTAACACAATCAATAAGAAGAGCAGTGAAAACAAAAAAGCTATTAAATAAACAATTTGAAAAAATGTTCTTATGTCAATATGATGAAAGAATAATACTTTCAGGTTAAGATACTATTTCCTTATGGCTATCGTCGGTTGTAATCAGTACAGATGGAATAGAGCAAATTACCTTACAATTAAAAAGGTTGTTAATGAAAACTATATAGCAAACTTTAATACTGTTTCTAAGGGGGCCCCAAATTAGGTCCCTTTCAACTACAACCACATACTATCTTTATTAATGAATTTGGAATTTATAAGTTAGTAATGAGCTCTAAATGCATTCAGCTGAAAAGTTTGAAGATTAGTGAATTAATATCCGATATTGTTTTACATGTTTTGCTATGTATAATAAAAGTTAAAAGAATTAAGAAAAATGTGTGATACAATATGTTATTACGTATTATAACATTAGGTTATCAACATAAAACATATTCTTTTTACTAGATTTACACTTTAATATCTTTATAGAGATGTAAATATTCATTAAAAATTAAATAATCGGTAATATCACTTTCAAGATCTACATCAAAATAACATATTAGGGCTGTATTTATTTGTTTTTCTTTAAACTATAACTAAGTTCCTGACCACATTTAGTTTGAACCACATATATCTTCTGAAAATCGAATCATATTGGTTTGTGTTTTATTTTTATATTTTACAAACTTGTTTAAGATGGCTAAG
Source organism: Lithobius niger (assembly GCA_023313725.1). Classification (NCBI taxonomy): domain Eukaryota; kingdom Metazoa; phylum Arthropoda; class Chilopoda; order Lithobiomorpha; family Lithobiidae; genus Lithobius; species Lithobius niger. The sequence continues at coordinate 2,161 of JAHWFP010066449.1, forward strand.
TGTTCAATACAGGATATGTCCGAGAACCCACTTAAATATTTGGTAAACCTCCGTTGGACTGATTCGAGAAGATCAATGTTTTTTTAGTAGATGTGGGGACCACACAGGGCTGGCATAGTCGAGTAGTTGTTCAACTTTAAAAGAAATTGGAATACTATGTCGTGTTTTAGAATTATAAATAGTTTATTTTCTTTTTTTTTTTATTAATTTCAGATATTAAAATCACCATCGTATTTTAAAACAACATGATTCCATTTTCAAGCTTTCACTCTAAATATGATAAATATTGAAAAGCAAACGCTATAGCCGCTAAGTTATTTCATAGTAAATGTGGTCAAGAACTGAGTAAACAGTTTTAAAAACAAAAGAACAAAGGTACAAAACGTTATTCTGATACAGAGCCACTTTAAATATATGAGTACTGTATGTCATACATTTTTTCATTATCATTTGGTTTATGAGGAGTTAAAGATCTGAAAGAGTAGTTTCTAAAAGTGTATAATTATTACGTTTTTAATACAGACGTAAAAGTGTTTATCTTTATCTGGTTTTCGAGTTTTATAAGAACTTAAACGATTCTTAGTGTTAATTTATTTAAAGTACCTCTAGCTTAGTAATTGTTTCTTTCAGCATATTGTTTTATTGTTTTGTTCTTTGAGTTAACTGTTCTGGCTCTGTTACTTCTTTAAGTTTTAAATTTTCTTTTTGCATTTTTTATGTTCTTTTAATATTATTTCGTCTTCTAGAGCTTTTTCCTTATCTTCTAATGCCGTATCTTTGAGATTAAGTTCTTTTTTGTACTTTATATTCTCAGTGTTTTATTTTTGATGGTAGAACTTCTTCATAAACCCAATCTTGAAACTTTTCAACTAAATGCATTTTAGAACTCATTATTAACTTATAACGACCAAATTCGTTGATACAAATAGTATGTGGCTGCTTGTTTGAAGGGGGTACAGAATCAGTATCCCCCTTAAAAATAGTATTAAAGTTTGTTTTATATCTTTTATTGAGAAAACGAATAATCGTTCTGTTTTTTTTTATTTTCATAATCTAGTAGTTCACTTATATCTTTAGCTTTAAACCTTGGCTTATCATTTTCATCTGGAATTATAAATACTACTTTATTGTTAAACTTTAGAGTATCATTGTGAATATATTTTACTGAATTAATTTTACATTAGTTATGTATTTAAATAATATGATAAAATAATTTAAAATTTATATTTTTACAACAAGCATACATTTTTCAGGGTATTGTAATTTTATGTTTCATGGAATTTTTTTGGAATTTCTTGTAGTTTTTGTCAGTGTTTCATAGTATTTTTATATTTTTTATCAGTTTGTCATCGTAATTTTTCTTGGAAATTTTTCTACGTATTTTTATTGAAATTTTGAAATAGTTTTTTTTTGATTTTGACGATCAAACGAGCTTTAATACTCTTTTTCAAGGGGCCCCAAATTAGGGCATCTTTTATTTCTGCAGTGCTTGCTTGTGCTTTTTAAATTTATAACCAATGTGTGAACTTTTCCCCACCTTTTTTACATAATAGTGTAAGTCAAATTAAAATAGCGTTCAAAGGCACTGGGCCTTGTCCTCCACAAGAAGCTACAACAATAAAAAATAAATTGGTTGATTTGTCCGACCTCTAGGTGAGAGCAAAATTGTCCCAACAAGAACAACAACAATATTGTTGTCACTGTAAAATATCATTCGAAAGGTCCTGTTCCTTGCGATTGCTAACAAAGATGGCCGACAATGCTCTGTGAATATAACTAAACCTCTCCTTCTTCAAGGTTATACGGAATAATGCTTATATAATGTGAAAATGAAATAAACAAACTGAATAGCAACGAAGCTACAAATAAGAAAATAAGTGAACTTTGTTTATTTTGGAGAAATTGTTGAAATTTGTGCGAGACGACGCATCTACACGACCACATACGGAGACGGACCTTGTACTTCGAAATAACGTCAGTAATATAAATTCCGTCTTTTTGCGCAATATTTTAAACTCGTGGATTTTCCTTCCATTTTTTCAACATTGCCATTAATGTGTCGTTTTCACTATCTTTCCAACTCATTATACATTTATGCGTTTTAACTGCGTAATTACTACCACCGGAATCGCTACGTCAACATGTCGGCCATTTTGAAGAAGCGAATGTAAACACAAAATCGTATTTTCTAACGCTGCAACTTTGGCACCGCAAGTTTTTTTTTTTATTAAAGAAAGAAGGATGCCACGAAGTGAACAAACACTTATTTGTGGCAACATTACATTACATATTCTGTTAACAAAATATACATTTATACCAATTGCAAAAGTCAATATATAATCAATAACAATGGGTATTTTTTGCGTAATTTGGCAAGTCTCCTACCCATTACCTTGTTGCCCTTTGTGTCATAAACTATCAAAAATCTATGTCATAAACAATCATTTAGTCGTTTTTTAAACTCTCTTTTTACACTTTTAAAACTTCTTCAACAGATTAACCCAGAAGCAAAACACCTCAACCTTATCTTAATCCCCATCAATAATATTAATCCAATAGTTTTTCATTTTTTGCTTAAGTTCATTGTACCCTTTGATTATTTTTAATGTATTTGGTAAATTATTGAAGTTTTTCACAGAAGTATATTCAGTAGTCATTTTTCCGTATTTATTAGACCAAAAAGGTAGGAAAAAATGGTCTTTTCTAAGTTTAGATTTAGCTTTTTGATTTTGAAGTAGATTTTGTAATGGAAAAAAAATTCTTATTGTTATCGTATAATTGCATAGATTTTTTACATTAAGTATTTTATGTGTTTTTCTTATTTCCTTCACGCTATTATTTTGAAACAATACTTTTAGTACTTTATTCTGTAATTTTTGTAATTTATTTAACATGTTATTGCTAGCATTACAGTAAATTTCTCTGGCATACAGCAAATTTGCTTCAATCCACGCTGTGTAAAGTAGTTTTTTATTTCTATCGTTTACTGCCTTTCTTATCTGACGTAACTTGGGCATTAGTTTTTTAATTTTTGTAATAATATTGTCTACATGATCTTCATGTTTCCATTAATTGTCAACCCAGTATCCCAAGTATTTAATCTTACTTTCTTTCTTCATAATTTTATATATATTTTTTTTTATTATCAGCATAAATTTTTATTTTTACATCCTGGTCTAATTTCTTTGCGCCTGTAGTGACGTCATTTCAGGCAGCACTTTATGAATTTCTCAGTAGTGCTGCAGCAGACTAAAGGAATAAACCCTAGCCTTCACTTTTCTATCCTTTTGGCCATGCTATTTTTTTTAACTTGTTTCATTTTTATCTCATTCACATGCTTTTAATTTCTGCTTTTGAAAAATCCTCCTACTTTTTACCAGCATATAATCAATGCTCTCCCCTTTCAGGCTGGCAATCAGCGATCTCCTGGGTCCTTGCCAGTCCTGTTGCTCCAGCAACAAATTATTTTATTTATTTATTTATTTACTTATTTATTACAGCTAGGTCCAAAAGTTGTAAAAAGTGCAAAAAAACAAAAGACCTGTAAAGGGCAAAAAAGGCTAAGACAGGCTAAAATGAGAGCAAAAATAAAAGGCCCCCAGAAAAATGTACACCAAAACACATTGCCCCTTCAACTAAAAGTTGCCCCTGCTCTTTTGGACGTCTGTACACCCTACCGGAAACGCTGCTGTTGTTGTTATTAATATAGGTTAGTCGCGTCGGTGACAGCAATTAAGAAAACAAGTAAAAAATATTTTTTAAAGGATCAAGGGTCATATTGTAAAGAAAGCTAGCTACACGCATGCTTTTAGTAAATCAAACAATAGTTTTAAGTTCAGATTTTATCTTTATAGAGCAGATATTACAAAGCGACGTAAGACTGAATAAATTAACAATTAAAAGTCTTGATGTTCCATGCAATACGAAAAAAAAAACCCACTTCATCCGACTTAAGAAAACAAATTAATTTGTACGTTATGGCGTTCCAAATGAAATCATCGCTTAAAAAATAATAATCCAGATGGATATATTTTACGGGGAAAAAATTAATAATAATTACTCACCGAATGATTATAGGAATAGGTAAGAAAAAGAATATCAATTAGAAAAACTGTTTTTCTTTTCCGTTGGTATGAGTGCTTAATGAATAGCAAGTGCTTTTGACTTCATGATCAAATTGACATTTTTTCCGGTTTCATGAAAACCAGATTACGATAAATTGATGTTTTTTTTTCTTTCCTTTCGAGAAAATCTAGGCATGCAGAATTTGTTTATGTTGTTAGGTAAGTAGCCTACATGATGATAAAAATAAGAGGCAATGAAAGGTACATAAATCCTTCCGGTATGTGGTGCGACCCGTTGAGAATAACGTTTGCAACATTTACACAGGTTAGAGGTAATGTCACAAAATCGTCTCGCACGAAATTAAAAACAAGAAAATGACTGTGTTGTCAACATTTATATACGTTTGAACTAATGTCGCAAAACAGAGTCATACAGGAAAGCCAACAGGGATGCATGTACCTTTAATATGCTCTCGCCTTCATTAACACAGAACAGAAAACCAGTTAGTAATATTATGATTTGCATGTTTATTATACTTTGGAAAAGTAAATATTATTACATATTGATTGAAAAAAAGGTATAACTTGTGTTCTCGCAAAGGAGGTTTTACTGACAAACTACTGAGAAAAGTTTTCCTTTTATCTTGTTTCAGGTAAAAAAAAAATCTTTAGTCAGGGCCTAAAGGGACCACTTGCACCCAGAGGCCAGGAGAGATCCGTCTCCCTCCCTCTCCACACCTTACCGAAACAATAACAATAACAATTGGATCAAAAGGTTCAAAGTGTTTGTAGCGAGTGTTAAGGCCCTATGTCTGCAGTGCCCGGATTCCCAGGTGGTCACCCACCCAAGTACAGTAGCAATAAAGTATCAATTAAGCGAAAAATCAGAGAATGGTTTATTAATAAATAGGTAATATTTTATGCTTTTTATGTTTTTTATATTCTGCTGTTAAAAATTAGAACCTTATTATTATATATCTGTTAAGCCATAGTGGTGTATTATAAGTTTGATCGAGAATGATTCATGTTCATGATTATGATTGTGGTGTTCATTATCTTGTTGGACTTTAAAATTTGATTACTATTCTGTATTATACATTCAGTTTTGTTTTTCTCCGTATGTGTAAAGATGTGGTTATTATAATTTATTTTATAATTGATGTAACCCATACAAGTTTCTATTTGAGACTTCGGGGTACAATTGAATAAATAAACAATTACAATCCAAAAAAAAATAAAAATAATAATAAATTGTGCAGTGACAATAACAATAACAATTAGGCAATAAATGAATTGAATTTTACTTCCAACCCGAAGCCACACGCCTGTTAACTAGAAGAAATTACGAATCAACTGCAAAACACAAAGACACAACCACTTAGCACACAGCACTGTAGTATTGATTCAAAGCAAAGGGTTTTAGCGAGCGTTAACCGCACCCGGTCATCTGCCCGACGAAGCCCTAAGGCCCTATTGTCTGCAGCACCTTCCCAGGAGGTTACCCACCCAAGTACCAATCGGGGCCAATGATTCTTAACTTCGGTGGTCTGACGAGAACCGGTGTTTCCAGCACTGCAAGGCCGCAGACTCGAAGCAGTCGTCAACACAACAATAAATAACAATAACAATAACAATTTTTGACCAACAATAAATTATACCGTGGGTATAAAGTCTTCCCCAATCACCATTTCGAATCGTCATATTCAAGATTAATCAGATAGCTGCAATTATGCGTAATATCAGGAGCTAATGAAGCATACACGTGCTAGGGTTTATACACTCGTGGTAATAACACAAGTGCTAAAGAAATTTTTCAACCCATGTTTTGGACCCAACACGGAAGCCGTTTACTTAATTGAGTAAATTAATATATTCTTTAGTTAGGGAATCTCATTTGAGTAAATTAGTGATTCTTTAATTTGGAAATATATCAAATTATACGAAAGCTTAGTGTAAGTGGACAAAAAAAAATAGACAAAACCAATGTAGAAAATCTGTTCGTGTATCACCGTGTCCCGGGCGCTAAGTACTAATCACCCAAGCCAAAGTGGCAAAACTCAAAAGTTTCTATCGTATTTTAATAGGCATTAATTTCACGATTCTAAATCACGAGGGAAATTATCTGCCAATGAATAGCATCCGTGAACTTAATGTGCCAGAACAACAGTGTTGATAAAAGTTTCATAATTTCAGTAGCTCGTGGCGTATTTAGTTACAGATTTCAGCTTATACCGATTTCGCATTGGTAAATTCAAGTGACCCTGGCCGTGCCAAGGAGGGCTGTGCACCGTTTTATTAACCAATGCGAAATCAGGCAGTCCTAGGCCAGGCCGGTATTTCGAGAGCCGGCCCGGCTCACACCATTCTGGCCGTGCCTGGCGTGGCCAAGACCGCTTTATTCACCAACGTGAAATCAAATTAGGGTCGGAGCCGGCCAGCGCCGCTTAAATCAGAATTGTATATGAATGGCGCTGTAGTGTAGCGGCAGAAAGTGGAACGTGTCAAGTAACATAAACCTACGTGCGGCAGTGCTGTAAATCGTACTCAGTGAGCCGTGGAATTAACCAACGCGAAAGAGGGCCGGCCGGACCAGCAATGGACCCTATCGGCACTGGCCGGCCCGCCCCAGTCCGGCCTGTCCGGTTGAATTTACCAATGCGAAAATGGTATTATTTGCTTAAAAAAGATGATCTGATCGAAGACTGGAAAGGGGACTCTGGCAAAGCCCCGTCAGGCAGTGCCGAGCAGGGTATTGTCAATGATTATAAAGATACTTTAAGGATTATAGGATCTAATACGAACATTACCTCACCCTTCTCCCATCTCCTGCGATGACTACAATTTTCCCAGATCGAAACCTTAAGTTAACCCTCCCCTTTTTATACTTCTAGACAAGCATAATTAAAACACCAAGCAGTGTACAATCAGGGACGTATAAATTTGGGCTAGGAGGGCCAGCCGCTACAGGCTCTCGCTTTCCTTCCAGCCGCTTCCCGGGTTGAGTTGTTCGTCAAACGCGAACCTCGAATATGACGCAGTCTTGACGGAAGCGTTAGCAACGTAGTCACCAAAGAAAAAATTACACGGGAATTTTTAGAAAAATATTTGAAAGCCGAACACCACCCCCTTGTATTTTTCCCCAGAAAAAGACCCACAAGCCGGGTTTTGCCTCTCAGGATAATTACGAGTGGGGAGACTACCCACAATATTGAGCTTGCGTGCATCCTTAAACCCATTCTAAAAAAAAAACTCGCTGAGGGGCGTCATGTAGTCCCCAATGCACTCAAAATTGTTCACGACCTGGAACAGGATATCAGGTCCCACCAGGGTTTGAATTTATTTCCTTTGATATCGAAAAAGTGTTCTTATCATTCGACCAAGAGCTTATCATTTCGGAAATATTTCAAAAATTAAAAAATGAAGCCCCCCCCCTCGCTCTTCAAGCTTTAGTTATATAATGATACTCTTATACTAAAAGTCATTTTTGAGACGACCTTCTTTGAGTATGGAGGCAAATATCAACAACAAATCAATGGCGTACCGATGGAAAGTATATTTTCAACTTTCTTCTGTGACAGTCCTGAATGCAGTCGACAATATAAACTGGTTGAAAAATTCCCACAAATAAAATATTACAAGCGATACATTGACGATAGTTTTGCACTTCTACCAACACAACTTAAGTTATTAATCCTTGATTTTCTCAACAGCATCACGAAATCACTCACTTACACTATGGAGTCCTCTAAAAATAATGCTATGCCATTTTTATATGTAAATGTCATTATTAACCATAACAGCCTAATCGAATTTACAAACTTCAGAGAAAGTATGCATTCTACTCTCACCCTGCATTACAACCTATGTTGATGCCCACTACAAAAGTAATGTTGTCATCAATGAAGTTAAAAGCGTTGTGTCACGTACCAGTAATGCTAAATTATTGCAGCATGAATTCCAATACATCTTGCAAAAATATGTTGAGAATGGGTTCCCACTTGGGTACGTCAACAAATTAACTTCAAAAGCATTGACCCCCAAAACACCCCCCTCCCCTCACACCCCCAACAAATTTCATTGCTCTGCCTTACTTCAAAGGCATCACTGAAGCCTTAAGAAAAAACTTAGCATCAATATCATTTGACGTGTTTCAAACAACCATCGAAATATTAAGCAGCTGACCATGTCCCATGAAAATAAAGACAATAACAAAGCAGATGACGTGCTCTCCACGCGCAGTACTGTTTATCGAATCCCCTGTGCGGAACCAACTTAAACTGCTAAATATGTAGGACAATCCCTTCAAAAACTTACGCCGCCCGCGCACTGAGCAACTTGGCCGCACTGTCAGGTCGCTGCAGCCAATGAGAATGCTTACCGTTTATGTAAAACCACGCACTAATCATTTTCATTGGCTGCAGCAACCTGGCCGGGCGGCCTTAGTGCAACATTGCTTTCAACAGGCAAGTCACCAGACAAATACGAAACAGGCCACACCCCCGCCTTGGTCAAGGTCCAAATCTTGTTTGAAGAAAAAACAAACTAGAGCGCGTATAAATCTTGAAACGCTTGTCATACATATACGCATAAACCACCTGTACATAACCATTCAGTGCCAGATAATAAATACCTAAAAGAATATTTTCCTGTAATAAAAACACTTAAGCTCGACACTTTTTCCAGGCACGCTGTGCAGCCCTCATAGCTCCAACGAATGGATCAAACCTGAAACACGTGACCCGATTTGCATACACCTTGCCTTGCGACTTGGTTTCCACAAGAAGCAGGTTGGGTCATGCATTTCGGCCGCCGTTTCTGCTTCTTCTGGAAAGAGAAATTGGTGGTTTTTTATCCTTTTAAATTGGTGGGTTTTTTTATTCTTTTAAACTGGTGGTTTTTTTTTTGTCCTTTTAAATTACTGTAATTATGCTTTTTAACATAGGATGACTTAGTGGCATTTGCCGTGCTTTAATCTTATTATGCTAACCTGCTGACGAAAATTGTAAATTTTCGAAACGTTGTTAGCCTCTTAATGTAGCACTGCTTGGTTTGCCTTCCTGTAATCCGATGAGGTTAGGCATCAAACAATTTAATTATAATACAAAAAAAAATTCATTATTGTTAATTCCAAATTACACCAGGGACGTAGAGGTTTGGGTTAGGGGGAACCAGCAGAGCAGACAGTTGCAGAGGCGACCTCATGCCACAAAGTCATGCCGCCTGTGACGCGAAACACGTCATCCATCGTACCAAGAATTTATAGGGTTTGTGAGGAGAATGTGCAACTCTAAAAAAGTCCCTATTGAAACACGTTAGATTCGTCCCCATTAGTTCAGTCCGAGTTTTCAGAGGGCGCCACGTGTTCTATATGGTAATTTTTGCTCATTTTTCAGCCCAAGTCTAAAGTAAATTAAATTATGACTAAGCTAGGCTGATTAATAATTAAATATAAGCAAATTTCGTTTAGTTTAGTTTAATTTTAGGCTAAAATCTGAGTAGAAATTCCCACATAAAACACGTGGCGCCCTCTATAAACTAAGACTGAACTAATGTGAACGTATCTAAGACGTTTCAGTATGGGTCTCAGCCACAAATTCTCCTCCCCAACCCTATAAATTCTTGATCGTACGTAGTTCTCGTCCTCCATCTTAGTTCTCACTATGGCTTCCCTTACCTTTTGCTGGAACGTGAATCGTGTCTAATCATAGCTTCCTGTATGTATAACGCTAAACACTCGGTTTCACGTAGCACGCGACATGCGTCGTCCAAGAGGTGCACTGAAATGAAAGCACGAAGAACGAACCACCCCAAATCATAACATTGATTAGTGTTAGTGGGACGCACAAAAACGTGGTATCCTTTCATTGTTAGATTTAACGGTGTTGCAGCGATAAACGAACATTATTTTTACGATAATAGAAACTATTCTTGAAGTCTTCGGACGATTTACTGCTAATTCAAAGGATCGTTTAACACATTTTTAATGAGAATAGAAAACGCCATAGCGTAATTATACAGTACAATACACACGTACAGTAGGCGACAACGAGTTTGTCCATGCAACAATGAACACTACTAACAATGAAGCTCGCAGTTCGTGAACAGAAGAGTAGGGTATTGTTGTCAGTCTTAGTATGGAGTAGCCTTTATGCAGGTTACCAGGGATTATTAAAAACAATGCCAAGCCTTGGTTAGCTTTGTAGGTTTTCAGTTGTTACGTTAATAACATGCTATGAGTCACGTGACTTGAAATCGGACGAATAAATCAAAATAAAACATACAAAATTATTCACCCTGACTACATTGGCTACTGACAGACTAAATTCAGCCCATCAAATTCATGTATTTGTAACACGAAAAGTTTAAACTTCAATGTCTGTTCCTGGTAAACAGTAAGAATCCCACAACTTCATGAAATGCACTTTAAATTTAATTTTCGAGAACAATTGTAGTTCTCTTGGTCACAATTTCTGGACCACAGCTTAAAATATTTACACAACATCAAACTGGCTTATTTTTCCCGAAGCCATCCTTGAAAAGTTTACTCTTTATTGTTAACAAATTAAAATCCGCCGAATCACTTAACTATAACAAGAAACAAGACGTTGAAACATGCGGCGCCCCCCCCCCCCGATCTGTTAGGTTGTTTTATAAATTAAGAACTAAGAACAGAAATGAAACTACAGTAGAAGATAAAGAAACACCCATTGTACCATCCAGGGACTATAGTGAAATGTGGGCATCTAAACGAATAAAAAAATTCACATCTCATCGTGTTACATTTCCGACCACATGTTATCACGTGATTTTTTTTTTTTTTGATTTAGATTGCTGCATAGTGGTCTTCACTGCAGTCCCCAAATGTTACGACGGTTTTTTTTGTTTTCGTAAAAACTAAAAATGTATGGAGACCTGCTTACAGGCTATTAAATTTATTATGATATTCTTTACAACAATGCTGCTCCACGATGAAAGCACGGCCCTCAGCATTGTTGTAGAATTCATGGTTATAATAACCATTGTTGAATGGACAAACTCGGTTTCTGCATGGTATTGCGTGGTATTCAGTATTTTGGTATTTTGTATCCTGTTGTACTATTTTGTAATAGAGCGTACGGCTTAGGGCCACAGCTCTGGTAATAAATTCAATTCGGTTTCTGCATGCAGTGGGTGTCAAATTGTAAATGTGGCTTCCTCCTTTCTCATGCGTCGGGCCAGGATGTTATGAATAATGTATGTCCGGTGAGTGTACAATTGGCATTGGTATTGCGTGTTTTCGTGCTATGCTGTGTACTGCATTGAGTATGATATAGTTTAGAAGTGATGTACATTATGTCAAAGTATGCTAAGTGTTTATATTTGTATTAGGGTGGTGGGGAGCGCATGACTTCGGGTCCAGGCTCCGAATCTAATCAATCAATCAATCAATCGATCGTTGTCCCATACTGTACCTTGGTTCTACTTCTGTTTGAAATTCATGAAATTAAACCTCCGGAAGCTTTGTTTTCTCGTCGAGTGGATAAAGAGGTACGTATGAAACCATTGTTGTTAAACTTTAATAATTTAGTGTCAATCCAGTGCTCAAAGTCTAAAATCCGCGTATCACGCGTCACGAGTACCTTTCACAGTTCATTCCTCATGTTGGAGCAGTTCTTTTTCGGGATGTTCGCAGCGCGACTGGTGGCAGAATCGGCGGCTAACTGGACGACGAACGCGTCGAATTTCTAACGTAAACCATTTTAAACATATAAGGAATCTGTGGTCTAATGCAGTGGAAGCATCTCAAAGGAGCATTCAAATTTAAATTTATACAGACGATTACAGAACAGGTATCTGGTGTCTCTGAGGTATCTGATCAGTTTAGAACAGGTATCTGATGTCTTGTTGTAGCTTTTTTTATAGGCCTATTATAGTATCCAAATCAGGTGGAATGTGGTTGTTAATTAATAAATTGATTGAACGTTGAGCATTGCTTGCCTGCGTAAGACGAAGTGAAGATTTCAACATGACGAGGGCGTGCATCCCAAAGAGCGTGCAACCGTCCCTGCGCATGCGCTGATTCTGTTTGGCGCTTGGAATGTTGGGATACACAGGAGGCAGACCAGCATGAGTTGCTCGTCAAACACAACCTCGAATATGACGTGATTTTGATGCAATCGTTGCCAAGTTTGCACACGAAACGACTAACGAGTTCGACAAAATTGCACAGTCGAGGTTCGTGTTTGACGAGCAACTCGACCATGGGGTAAATTACTCGTCAAACACGAACCTCGAATATGACTTGAATCCATCAAAACTGCGTCAATTTCGGAATTCGTTGACGAGCAACTCGACTCAGGAAGCGGCTGGATGGACGGGGGAACCTGTAGATTCTGGTTCCCCTAACCCAAACTTCTACCCTCCTGACTGTACAGTGTACACTGCTTGGAGTTTAAATTTTTTAATATTTTTATTTTTATTTTTAAAATACCTAACTAATTCAGTATAGTAGCAAAACAAAATTTTATTAATAATTCTTAAGACTTTTTTTGGATGACACGAAATTTTTATTAATAATGGCTGTAAATAGACCAAAGTTAACTGTCAAATTCAAATTATATACGTAAAACTTTTCATGACTAGATGTGAACAGCATGCTACAGTAATGAAGTTTTGCCCCGTGATATTTTCACATACCAAGTTCGTCTTCTGTACTCAGTGCGAGTCTTACATTTGTAAGTTTTGTTTGCAGATCTCTTTCAGCAGCTTTGGCCGTTATTCGTATTATTACAGGACGGCAAACCAAATGGGCAATGGAAGGGGGATTGAGGCTTAAGAGCACGTCGACAGCCACGTCATTAGTGCCAACCTCAGTCACAGTGCAGTGGTCCGGGTTGCCACTGTGCCACGCATTGCAGAGATGTTAACATCTAGATTTTGGGGTTTGTTTATCACAGCTCTGCATCTCCTGCAAAAATTTTAAAGCCCTGGACAGGAGGACAGACTTATCGCCTAATTGACACTCCATGTCTCACATAAGACGGAAACGACGACGAACACCATCAGGATGGTGACAATCAACAAGCAAGTGTTGGACCGTAGGAGGCCGTCGGCGTCAATGACAGTCAGGAGGGATGAACCCCTCAAATGGAAGCAATGAGTAAGTCTGTTGTGACCAATGCGTAAATGGGCCAACACCACCACTTCATGGCGACTGCAGCGACAAGCCGAGGCAGTGCCTTTAACTGCCCATAATTTATTGTATTGTCTGTCTGTCCCACAAGGCTTTCCAAAAAGCGTGCAATCTCAGAAACAGAGTTGGAAATGGGTCCGAGGAAACAAGGTCGAGAACCCTTTCGAGAGGACCAGTAAAGTCCCTTTCACTGCAAAATCAGCACGCTCATTCCCAACTATTGCAACATGGCCCGGGGTCCAGCAGAAAATCACGGTTTTCTTCTGGCCAGGCAACCGGGAATGCAGAGCTTGGATACGTTTTGTCAAAGGGTTCCGAGAGTTGTATGTCGCCAAGGACTCCGGAGCACTCATAGAATCACTAAAGATGATGAAATGCGTGCCCTGAAGGTCAAGAATCCATTCCACAGGCATACCGAGTGCCAGATGCTCTGCAGAAAACACAGAATAGCCTGATGGAAGGCGATGGGAAACAGGTACTCCCTCATGCACACATGCGCATGTGTTGGAGGTTTTTACCGTGGATTAAAAAACCGTAAACATCATGGACACCAAACAATCAGCAGGTTTAATGCTGTGGAAAATAATTTACATGACCATATTTACAAATTAAATATTCGAGAGGGGACGAAGTGTTCAATGGCGCAAGGCGAGAAGGAGTGAAGACTTTTTCTTCATCTGAAGCTAAGGTGGAGGCTGGTTGCCAGGGGTTACGGCTTCCAAACACTTCCGGTCTTCGACTTCTCGAAGTTGCTAGAAAGTTCTGGACTTGTATCTTGTGCACATGCGTGAAGTCCAGATTACTTCCCTTGCTTGATTGAAGGTCATCAGCGCCAGAAGGCAAAGCTGAACGACCTGAAAAAACACCTAATATGGCGACGCTCAATATTTTGCCGCCAACAATCCTCCCCTTGACAAATGCATCTATCTGGAACAATAAACATTTATAAGATTAGACAAGTAATTATGCCGTATTCCAGATTGTGGTTTTGTCATCAGGTCGGCTATGTTTGTCTTTGTAGGAACATAATTAATTTCCACGCTTTTATCTTCTATGCGTTCACGCACATGATGATAGATTACATCAATGTGTTTCGTCCTAGATGTTTTTACGAAACGTACAGCATGGGCTTTTGTACTTTGGGAATCTGTAAGCAACGGTATAACACCTAATTCAATCAAGAGTTCACGGGTCCATAGGCACTCTTGAACTCTTTGCGAAATTGCTTTGTATTCTGATTCCATCGTTGAGAGGGAAACGGTGCGCTGAAGATTTGATCTCCATAAAAATGGAACGGAACCATACGTGGCTATAATGCCTGTAGTGGAACGTCTTGTTTCTAGATCGCTTGCGTGGCTTGCGTCTGTGTAAATTTTAAGTCCGGTGCTGTCGGGGCTGACAGCTAGGCTTAAGTCTTTCGAACCTTGGAGGTAACGCAGTACGCGTTTTCCGGCCATCCAATCTTCCTTGGAAGGGTTTGATGCACGTTGCGCTAAACAATTCACGGCGAAGGCTATGTCTGGACGTGTCCCATTTGCTATGTACGACAGGGATCCTACGAGTTCACGTAAGGGTATATTGTCCGGACAATCACTTGTGTCTGGGGCGGCTTGACCTCTTGCAACTGCTGGGGTGGCTACCGAGGTGCAGTCTTGCATGCCAAACTTTACAAGGACCTTCTTGATGTATTCAGTTTGGCTTAGAAACATTGTACCATCTTTAGTCTTTGTAAACTTGATTCCCAGCATGTAGTTTATCGGACCTAATGGTCTAATTTCAAAACTTTCAGTTAGGATCGTTTTGGCCATCAATCTCATTTTTGCATTCGAGGCTATAGCTGCTATATCATCCACATAGACAATTAGGGCGCAGAAATCCTTCCCATTTCGGTAAAAGAAGACGCAGGCGTCCGAACGACATCTTGTGAATCCTTTCTTTAACATCTGTTCGGCAAAACGAATGTACCACTTCTGGCGGACTGTTTCAAGCCGTATAGGCTCCTTATTATTCTGCAAACTTTATTTTCTTGACCAGGGACCTCAAAACCTTCAGGTTGAACCATATAAATCTGATCTTCTTCTCCTAAAAAACCGTTTAAGTATGAGGTCTTAATATCATACTGATCTATATACCAATTA
Organism: Lithobius niger; assembly: GCA_023313725.1. NCBI lineage: Eukaryota > Metazoa > Arthropoda > Chilopoda > Lithobiomorpha > Lithobiidae > Lithobius > Lithobius niger. The sequence continues at coordinate 17,535 of JAHWFP010066449.1, forward strand.
TTCTGGATGGCAACAGATACTAGTAAACGTATTGTGGGTAGTCTGGCCACGGGCGCGTATGTGTCGGAATATTGTACTCCATAGATTTGCGAAAATCCTTTTGCTACGAGGCGAGCTTTATAGCGTTCAACTTCTCCAGTGACCGTTCTTTTTAGCTTCAATACCCACTTGCTACCTATCGTTGAAGCTCCTGGTGGAAGGTCAACGAGTTTCCATGTGCCGTTGGCTAAGAGAGATCCATACTCTTCATGCATGGCTATCTTCCATTGGTGTGAGTCGGCACTATTCATTGCTTCTTTCACACTTCTAGGCTCATATGGAACTGCATACAAAGCGAGGATGTAATCGTCATTGTCCTCTTGAAAAATATCGGCAAAAACGGCTTGATGCCCCAATTCCCCCGTGGCGAAGTCTGCCTTTGTGTGTCTGGGACTACTATCCCTTCACGTTGGGCTCTGCTCCTAGTTATTCTTTGGGTGGGAGGTGACGAAGCTTGTACAGTTGGCCTTGGTTGAAAAAGTGGAGGGCTGACTATGCTTGGAGATAGCGAATTGTTCACAGTAGAATTATTCACTGTAGCTTGACCTGGGGTACCAACAGTTGGCCTTGGCTGAGCTGCGGTAGGGTTTGCAATTGGTGACCTTGGGTTTTCTTGAAATGGTGCGACCTTATCTTCTAGCTCCTTTGGACTTAAGTCAACAATTAAGGAATCTAGCTCTTTTCCATCTTGCGGCACATTGTTGGATAGACGTAACGAACCTATTTTAGGGCCTTAGGGCTTCGGGCAGATGACCAGGAGTGGTTAACGCTCGTTAAACCCTTTGAAACCCCTTGCGAACCTATTTTATGCTCTTGGACGTTTCGGCTGACAATCACCTTGTCATTGTTAATGTCATATAATCTATACGCTCTTGAGAGTTGATCGTAGCCTAGCATTATGCAGGGGGCGCCTCTTGCTTCCGTCTTGCTTCGTTGCATTGGGGGTTTGAGCGCGAAACATAAACATCCAATGGCCCTGAAGTATTTCACAGTAGGCTTTATTTTCGAGTTCTCCCAAATTTGACGTGGTGTGACGTTTTTGTTACGTACGTTTGTGCAGTGGTTTCTTATATATACTGCCGTATTAACCAGTTCACCCCAGAACCTGGTGGGAAGTTTAGCCTGTATTAATGTTGCTCGCACGAGACTCATAATTGTCAAATTGGCGCGTTCTGCAGTACCATTAGAGGATGCTGAATAGGGAGGTGAGAATTGGTGTTTTATACCATTTTCTAATAAAAACGCTTCCATCTTAGAATTCCGGTACTCAGTTCCATTGTCAGATTGTAAGACTTTAATTTTCCATCCTGTTGCTGCTTCTGCTCTTAACTTATATTCACGGAACTTCTCAAACAGTTGGTCTTTTGTTTTTAAAAACGCAACCTGAGTGAAGCGACTTCTGCCGTCAATGAATGTTGCAAAATATTTTGAGCCAGCCATGGTAGGCGTCTTGAATGGCCCGACAATATCCGAGTACACGATATCAAGACATTTAACAATGGGATCTGCATTCATTGTTTTAAAAAGCTTTGTTTTGGAGTTGCCTTGGAGACAGGATGAACAAGCATTTTGCTTTGGCCTAATTGCCGAAGGTGCACTAAAATCTCGAAGGGCATTGCATTTTGCAATTTGTTTTAACGTTGAAGTTGCGACATGCATAAATCTTCGATGCCACAGGTACGTATTTTTATTGAAATGGCTTGTGTTAGCTACTTCTTTTTGCTGTTATTTGAATTATTTGCAAAAACGTGCACATGTCCATAGTCTTGATTTTGCTGTTCGGGCATTTGCAAAATTCTAGGTTTGCATACTATTTCATTTTTTCATTTTGCACACTTGTGTAGTTGGTTTGTGGGTTGGACATATTTTTATTTAGGTCTGCATTATTTGCATTTTTTGCACTTTTCGTGTGAATTTTTGGGTTAAAAATTACGAACAACCCTGCTATATAGTGAGCTGTAGCAATGTTTCGACCAGTTTTCTTATGAATAATTTCACACTTATCCTCATCAAAAATTATTTGCATGCCCGCTTTCATAGCTTGTCCTACGGAAAAAAAGATTTACTTCAAATTCCGGGAGGAATAACGTTCTTTCCATTGTGAGCAAAAATTACCAAGATTTATTCGACACAAAATGGCGGCCTGATCCGGAATCTATCAATAGTGCATTTTTTAGGCTCCATCCTGCTTTAGTAGCAAACGCTTTTACGCCAACGCATTTTGCATATGTAAAACATAAGAAATTGTCTCTACTTACAGGGTGACTTCGCTGCACTCCTCTGGAACCTCGCCACTTTGGTCTGCTTCTTCCACGACCGCCTCGCCTAAACTCTTTATTGTGCTCCTGGGAATTACTAGGGGTGGCACATTCGGTGGATTTATGTCCGGCCCCGCCGCAACGGAAGCACGTGACTGACGGTGAGTTGGCTTGATGCTTATTTGTAGGTCTTGGATTTGCGTAGTACGCCTTATCTGAAACATGTTTTGAATCATTCACTGCGCTTTCTTTTGATTCATGCATTATCAGTAAGTGTTCAATGTCTGCACATTTTAGTGTTTCATTCTTCTTTAAAGGTGCTAAGAAACTTGTCACTAAGTTATCGTACGAATCTGGCAATCCAAGAATTATGTAACATGCACACTCCTCGTCATCAATAATTTTTCCGGTGTCATTGATATTTTGAAAAAACGTGCCCATTTTTCCTAAATATTCGGCTACGCTCATGTCACTTGTTTTTCGAAACTCGTGCAGCTGTTTGCGTAACGACAAATAACGTAAAATATTGGAGGGCTCATACATGTCTTTAAGATGACTCCAGATTTCAGACGCATTGACAAGTTTACTTGGTATTAGGATCTTCGGTAAGTCAACAGCTAAGGTTATTAGGCCACATGCTTTTTCATTGCATAATTCCCATTTCTCTAATTCTTTAGGGTCGGTGGGCTTTGGCTTTCCTGACATAAGTAAATTCCATAGTCCTTGGTGTTTAAGCAACGCTTTAACTCGAGCTGCCCAGGATGCATAATTTTTTCCATCTAACAGCTGTATATTTTGGAAGGTAATGGATTTTGCGCTTTCAGTCATTATGCTCAATAACTTTTAAGGTTAGTACTAGCACTGTCTTGGGTTAGGAATTTCTTTAAATTCGTCTTGCAAAATTCCTTTTTATCACTATTTAGTTTAAAAAACTTTAAAACGTCATCAATGGTTTGACGGGGCCCCTTCTAACCAAAATATGAATTTACTTGCCTTAGATATGCTGTCCATGACACACTTCTTGACGCTGTAGGTCTTGTAGCTCGTTCCGTCTTTAAATTCCATGTTGAGTCCAGTGTTGTTTCCCTTGTAGGTTGGCATCCGCATACGAGGACTGCATACGAGGGGGAAAAAATTTTTATCGTTCTGCTACCAATTGTTGGAGGTTTTTACCGTGGATTAAAAAACCGTGAACATCATGGACATCAAACAATCAGCAGGTTTAATGCTGTGGAAAATAATTTACATGACCATATTTACAAATTAAATATTCGAGAGGGGACGAAGTGTTCAATGGCGCACGGCCAGAAGAAGTGAAGACTTTTTCTTCATCTGAAGCTAAGGTGGAGGCTGGTTGCCAGGGGTTACGGCTTCCAAAGACTTCCGGTCTTCGACTTCTCGAAGTTGCTAGAAAGTTCTGGACTTGTATCTTGTGCACATGCGTGAAGTCCAGATTACTTCCCTTGCTTGATTGAAGGTCATCAGCGCCAGAAGGCAAAGCTGTACGACCTGAAAAAACACCTAATATGGCGACGCTCAATATTTTGCCGCCAACAGCATGTCACGCCAACTTCTGACTTCAACCCACCAGTAAATAGTATCTTGCTGGTGGAGTGAAACCTTTTGGGAAGGACGCCAGAGAAAAAGTGAAAATGCCACTTGGGACAGGCCAAAGGGCAACTGGCATCTCTCCAAGCCTCAAGACGCAGGGCATTTCAAAAGCTATGTCCCGACAGGACTGCTAGAGCCTATAACGGAAATCACCCTTACCCACCCTGTGTCTGCCTTTCCGCAAGTCTGCTCCAAAAACCATGGACCAAGCAGGACTGGATCGCACAGCACACCACACAATCGCACAGCATTCTGAATGGCTAGCTGTTGCTGGCGAATTGCTATAGGTGGCTCCGAGCATAGAGGCTGACCACTGCAGATGTCCGAAACACCCCGGCCGCCAGACGCAGGCCACTGTGATGCAGAGTGTCCAACATCTGGACGGTCGAGTCAGAAGCTGGACCATAGACCATGAATGCATAGTCAAATCTGCGGCAGACAAGGGCTCAGTAGAGGCGCAACGTGGCAGTGCAATCAGCACCCCCATGAAGTGCCCGATTGGACGAGTAAGATGTTAAATGCCAGCAAATCCCTGTCTTTAAGTTGGCGCAAGTGTGGAAGCCAAGACAACCTGGAATCGAACACCAGACCCCGGAAACGTGCCACCACAGGAATCTGTGCCTGTCCCAAGTGCAGGCAAGGATCTGGGTGCAGTGTTCGCTGACGGCAAAAACGGGCACAAACTGTTTTGTCCGGAGAAAACCGTAAACCATTACTGCCATGCCCAGCTACGTATTTGTTAATTGCCAGCTGCAGCCACCGCTCGCAGGTCTGCATATTAGCCACCCGAAAGCGAAGGCCGAAGTCGTCAGCAAACAAGACATTTTAGCTTTAAGTGGCAGGGTGACCAATTAAACCAATTAAAGTGTAGACTAATTCGTAATAAGGATCGACCCAAAACCAAATTGGTTTTTAAAAAAGCCACCAAGTTTCCCAAAAGGGTCGGCCTTTAAAAATGATATCATTCAACCAGGGAAACACCGTCAAGGTTCATCCTATTAGCCAAGTTAATCGTCTACTAATAGTTCAAAAGTTGAAGGAAAACTAGAACAATGCTACTCACGGTAGTAATCTTCTAGTTTTCATTCAACGTCCAAAGTATTATTCGGTGTGATTAACTTGGCTAATAGGACTAACCTTGGCGGTCTTTTCCTGGTTGAATGATATGACTACTTTCAAAGGGCGACCCTTTTTGGAATGGCACGAGCAATTCAAATTTCTATTTCTATAAACGCACATCGGAAGTTTCTCTTTCAAATGAGCTAAGTGCCAGCGTTGTTGGACAAATGGTTTAGTCTGTAAAGACCATTGTATAAACGTGTCAAAAGACGAAGTCCAGCCCAAAAATGAAACTCACGATTCCAGCTTAAGTCCATGTCTCCGATGTGATAAAGTCAGAAATTGATAAAAGTTGGTGCACGTATTCACCATTCCAGCATACTTCAAATACACATACTCCAATCTGAGTGGAAAATACTGAAAGACGGTGGATAAATTATGCATAGAATTTCGACTTTAACGTGGGGGACCTTTGTTAAACCTTACAGTAAGGGCTACAGCGTGTATTAATAAACTAGGTATTCCTTCTAAGTATTTCCAGTCACGCCCAATGCTGACTGCGTGAAGCCATCATGTAAGCACCTGGTTTCTAGAGTTATTCCATTAGTTCACTTTAATGATTCGTCTCTCGAACATGTTATTAGCTTAGATATGCTAATCGTCTGATTAGCATATTTAGCACACTTATATATACCCAACGAATGGTTATAAGTGTATGTAAAACCTACGAGTCAAAATAATAAAGTGTAGAGGTCACAGTGGGTTTTAGGGCGAAAAAAAAACAAAGAATTTTTAACATCAGAAATAAGTAAAATTTAGAATTTATGGAGAGAATCTAGCTAAAAGTAACAAATTTGAAACTTAATTTATAATACAAAATTTTTACTTTACTAAAATAATTTATCCACCAGTTTGATGTTACTATACTAGAAATAAAAATTGGACAAAGGTAATGAAACAAATTATTTACCTACATGAGGATCGAGGCAAAGTTTGCCGATTATAATTTCTAAAATAACGAAAAAATAATACTTAACAAACTGATGACCCTATGTCAATTTTTTAGTAGTAAATACGGAATAAGGTAGAAACTATACATTTCCGGAAAAAAAACGACCAAGAATTTACAGCAGGAGATCAACCTGATTGTAATCAACAAGGAATAAACGACGAGATCACCGCAACGCGAAACCTGTGATCTCCTGGTCACCGATACTGTAAAGTACCGTTCCACTGATTCACCAGTAACACTGGTCCCACTACTACGTAGACTGACAAGGGTACATACGACGTGCTGCCGTTAGTCCGATGGTTGTAGGTGTTAGCGACGGTCAATGTGCAGCGTTTTCTGTATTCCGTCTGAAGGCCAAGGCTCTTTCTTATGATTATCCCAGAAATTTTGTGGCTTGAGTGCCCCATCGTCGGGGTCCCGTAGTGGCGCAAATTTCATTGTTGATTTGAATTGAGCCAGCTGTTGGTCAAGACGAGATGGATCTTAGGGGGTGGTAGGGAGGTTAGAGGGGGGAGGGGTCACTGAGAGGCATGATGGGATATATAATCACAATCTTCTCCATCTGTGGCGTGATTCCGGCCGTACAATAGCCTCGAGTGAAAGAGAATTGATTTTTGATCAATAACTAATATTGCGACGGGAGAAAAAAAAATCGAATCATTGGACAGGAAAATGTATTAGATTCTCCAAACACCCGAACTCTCACATCGGCAAAAAGATGAACAGAAAAATAAATAAAATGGAAAAAGGAAAACTGTTTTCCAGTCGGCAAAAAGGAAGTTTGTGAAGGAAGCCTAAATTGGTGAGCTACTCCACAAATATTGTGGGGGGGGGGGGGAGGAAAAGTCCATTGTCAGATGTGGAATACTGGACGTGGCAGATATTTTTCTTTTTACAATTGCTATTTTAGCTCTTTTGCGTAATTGCGGCCTAATGGCAGCAAGTAACTGAGAAGAAAGAAATTAAGTTTCAATATACTTTCCAAAGCTTTATAAAGGGTCCGGTGGTTAGAGTGGCCTGCTGCAAAACAAGAGAGCGTTGGGATTCGATCCTATACACGATCGACCAAAACGTGAAGTAGGGAAAAATGATTCGCGGACATTTTCCCCCGGACATCCCCTCCCCCCCCCACCTCAAAATCAACAGAGAACGTATTCCGCCCTCAGGTCTTACAAAGTTATTCATTTCAAACGCAAATACTAGTGCCGTAATATGATTGCTAATAACTATAACTTTTGTTTAAGGACATCAAAACGACTAAATGGCATCAGTATATGACGTCAGTTTTAGTGTAAACATAAGAGAGGCGAACAACAGGGATACGTGGTATGACCATGAATAAATCGAGTGCGTAGCATAATGACCACAAAAGCGGAAAAAATCAAGCGCGTATGCCCCCCACAGTTCTGATTGCACACTGCCACTGACAGTGGTGCATATGCCCTCGATTTATCTTAAATTATTCACAAATCAGAACTGCCGGTAACTCACTACCGGAAATACAGAAAATGGAACTATGATTCATTCAGGTAGCGTGCGCGTGATCTAATTAATGGAACAGCGTTAATGGTCCCAAGCCCTTGCGTCTCCTAAAAATATATCATTACTTTATTTTAACGTGAGGTTGGCCGTTGGTGGTGGTCTTGCCACCCTGTTCAATCTGGTTGATGTTTAAAATATTTCATTTTTTTTAAGTGACGACAAATCCCACTATATGCGTGCATTATTTTTTAGTATTCACCACAACATATTATGCAATAGTTTAGCGATTTAAGCGATAAAAGCCTCTTTTTGTGCCTTTTAGCACTTTTCACAAATTTCCCATGTCGTGCACGTTTAGCGATGCCATCGGGGACCTTTGAGTCCCTGGCAGGTCTAACCTTGGTGGTAAGGCATTCGTGTCCCCAAATCTCTTACGATCACCATTACTTGTGGCCATATTACGTACACTGTGTTTACATGTAATTTCGGCTTTCTGTTAGTGTCCCCACCCCCTTCCCCTCGGTCCTTGCCAGACTCTTTGATATCGCAAGAAATATTGATATTATAGATCACCAGTATAAATTTGAAGGTTGTAGAAAATCATTAACACTGCCAACCCCAAACAAAAAAAAACAAAAAAACAACGAAAAACCGTGTTGAAATACCAGTGTTATGTACAAAATACAGTTCTTGTAAATCAACTTCACTGCGAGGGAAACTTGACAAGCAGTGAGGAACACTGCATACTGTGGGATAGGGTCGAATAGGAAACTCACTACGGCACATCTCAGCCAGAATGTTCATTTACTTTCAATTTGGGACCGGTCATTACTTACAGTATGGAGGAGTGGAATAATAATAATAATAATAATAATAAAATTGT
>JAHWFP010066462.1:0-24544 GCA_023313725.1 Lithobius niger
GGCTTAAAATAACGTTGTTTTCTCCGACAACAAAAATCGCGCGTTTTAGGTCTAAGAAATCTCTCTTAACAGTATCGGCTTCAGTATGACGCCCTTCTGTTTCTCTCTGCAGTGCCCCTTGCAGCTAACCCATTAAGGCTCCAGCATAGAGTTATATACAATAATACTACGTCGTATCACTGTTCTACAGAGAAATGTACGGTAAGAAGTTAATAGTTTTGTTTCGTACCATCGTTTGGCGTCTTCAGCGTACGTTTTGATCACAAAAGATGAATAACTCTCCACCATCTTCGAACTTTAAATAGAGAAATAATGAAATTAAAAAAAAAATAAATTAAAAAAAGGCCGAGGCTAACGGTAAGAGACTATATAAGACAAGTCTGGCTCCCGTAGTGAAACCAAAGATCTCCAATGTAGTTTTGTAGAAGGAGGCGGAGAGGACGAAAGAGGATTTATTCATCAAACTAGGCTATTTGAAAAAAAATGTTTTTTTTCCCGTTTTCAGAATTAAATGGAGAAAGGGAAGAGGGAGTATAAAATGGTAGAATAATATGACAGAATACATTTTCTTGTTTACAATTTTCGACTGCTATGTTGAGTAGTATACTATCGGACGAATATGTTATTCGGAGTATTCCTAACGAGCGGGCAGTTGTTATCTGCACAATTTCAAATGCGTGCCTTCGAACCATTCCATGAAAATAAGTTAATGAACTCTTGCAGAGAGTTGCATTTTCTGGTGGTTCGTGGAACTCTCTTTACCAGCCGTTTCACTCTCAGAACTAGCTTCCAGCTGGCTAGAATGCGTCTTGCAAGTGAATGCACCCTTAATCGCGAGTAGGTTCGCGAGCCTTCTCTCACATCACTTAAACGGCTCTATTCTATCTGACATTAAAATCATGTGCGTACGAAAACTTAGTACTTAAATTTTCAGGTGTTATTCCATTTAGTTTTTTATTTCATTTCTTTACGAGTGTGTTTTTTCACTGTTAGATTTCTGCATTTCTTACCGTGCGTAATTTTAAATTAAATTTGTATTCGATATTGTTGTACTTACCATAGATAATGTTACGGGAAGGGTTTTTTTTAATCACCTCCATAAAACCTAGTGGGACAAAAACAAAAGAAAAACCTAAAATAAATGAAAACCAAAAAAAAAATAAGAAAAAAAGTAATTTATTTTTATTTTTCAGGTATTTTTTAGGTTATTTAAAAAAAAAACAGGAAAAATTGATTATCCTCAACTTGAATTACTGTTCTGGCTCGATGTGGTCAAGTGTCTTGCCCGATAAGTGCCACGGATAGTTCTCAGTCGAATGGCGTCAGAATACAAGAGCGTGGTATGGCTTTTAGTTGTGGGTCAGGCCAAATTCATACCTTGAATGCAAGCAAACAGCGGGGGAGGTGTTGGTTTAAAAAGTCTAGGGGGTGATTCTACGCTTGAGGTCCAGGATTCAATAGCGGGGTCTTAATGCTGCTGTTGAAACCGAGAAGGGGAAAAAAGGTTAAGCCAGAAATTCAAAAGCACGAGATCATAGCACAAAATTTACTCTACATGCCAAGAACGAACTCTGTCAACAACTGAAATTATATTATTCGGGTTTAATAACGTGTTGAGGGAAGGGTTTACAAATTATGGGAACGGTTGTCACACTGAGGCGATTAGGCCTAATGGCTAAAATGACACGAGTTAATTAAATCACTATATATGCTTGCGATGTTGCCCTACAGTACTACGGCATCTACAGTTTATTACGTTTGATCAGGTCCTAGGACATCACGTAACGATCAATTTTAGGAGTTATGGCACAACGGTTACGGCGATGTAAATCAATAAGGCCCTAATTCGCTATTATTCACCTTTTGGTCCTCTCGTAACGGATCACATTAAGGCAAAGGGTTCGAATTCGAGTCCTCTCGCTACGGAATATTAACCTCGACTTTAGCTTCACGTAACGGATCACGCGTTACTGGGACGGGTTAAGAATTGACATCTCGTTACGGGTTAACCAAAGCATGACCTTCGTTTAGAACACTAGGGGTCGAACCCTAAACCTTCGCCTACGACAACTTGGTTAGGCATCGGTTATTACTGAATAGTAAACGAAAAAGGCAAGCAGGATTATGCACAAATTACGATATAAAGTTAGGCGGCGTGGCTAAATACTCTCGCTTCGAGTACCTTGGAGAGTACGTACCTTGGGCTAAATACTCTCGCTTCGAGATGGACGATTCACGTACGGCTGTCTGTAAGCTCGATTGTGTTGCGACCGTTCGCAGCGTCAGTTTGAAATTCTTGCGGGGAACAACGACCAAGGATGCCTGGAGGTGAAAGCTTAACGTTAGAAAGAGGACGCGTCGTCCAGTTAGCCACCGATTCTGCCACCAGTCGCGCTAATTACACCCCAAAAATGAACTGCTCTAGCATGCGGACTGAACTGTGAAAGGTACGTGTGACACGCGATAGGCGGATTTTAAACTTAAAACACTGCATTGACACCAAATTATTAAAATTTAACAACAATGGCTTCATGCTACGTACCTATTTTTTCACTCGACGACAAAACAAAGCCTCCGAAGGTTTAATTTCATGAATTTCAAGCAGAAGAGCAACCAAGGTATACGTGTGTTTGTACTGTATGATACGCTGCGGCGTATTCAATTCTCATTAAAAATGTGTTAAACGATCCTTTGACGTAGCAGTAAATCGTCGGAAGACTTCAAGAATAATCACCATTACCGTAAAATAATGTTCGTTTAGCGTTGCAACACCGGTAAATCTAATAATGAGAAGATATCACGTTTTTGTGCATCTTGCATACACTAATCAATGCTACGATTGGAGTTTTTCGTTCTTCGTGCTTTCAGTTCAGCGCAACGCTTGGACGACGCGCCTAGCATGCTACGTGAAACCGAGCGTAAAGTCTTTTCAATATAGGTAGTCTTGCAACGACAGGCGAAACTAGAAACCAAACATGGAGGCAACAATACCTTCGGAAACTGACGAAATACACGTCCTGTGTTCCATTCAAACCGAATTCCGTTCGTTACAAGAAATGTGAACCACGGAAGAAGACTCACCTTAAGCGGTCGCTCGGCACGCTCCATGAAACAGAAAACCACGTATATTATACTTAGCATACTTAGCTCCACTCATCTGCACGACCCGTTTTAAAATTGAATGTTGGATTTTTTTAAAAATAAAACTTAATCAGCGAGTTCTGATCTGCCTTGAGATTATTTTAATATACTAATCTTACTTACGATATTTTTTAGGCGATTAATTTAATATTCTTATTGTCAATTGGTTTTAGTAATGCTAAATAGATCTTTCCCCGACCGCGCAGTTGGTGGCGCTGCAAGCCTCCTAACAGTCGCTGGCGTACGAGCTTTGTGCGGCAGCTGTGGTATGTGATTCGTCCACCTACTAGTTCGTCCAAGGTTTCACCACCTTGGAGACGAACCCGCACTAAACCCTTTTTGACGTGCTAATGGAAAACATTATATCGCCCAACGAACCGGGAAGAGCCACCTAGCTTTCAGTTCAAATAGTACGGATAATTATTACATAATAATTATATTTCATTAGCTCCGGGAGGTAACCTTGGTAAAATCAGTTGAAGGACGGATGTTTGGCTCGGAATCGGTGAACTTAATGACGAGCATGGCGATGATGTTTTATATTTAAAAGCATGGTTAAAATTACTGAGAGAACAACATTCTCCCGTTAAAATTAATTAAAATCAACTTGCCAGCAAAGAAAAACCCCAACCGCACAGAACTCGGATGCCATCGGACAATTCACACACCGACACGAGGGTTTTATGGGTTTTAAATAAAGAACCCCAAGATAAACGACTAGTGGTTAGATTAGGTTAATTTGGATAAAGCAAAATATTAAGGTGATCAAACAAAATTAACTGGTAAGAAATCAATTAAATTCTCAAATTCAATCACAGGAGAAGCCGTAAGTGACGTCAGTCGAGGAGAACGACAGGTGAAACGCAGGTAAGTAAGTGACGTAGATGATAACAAGTGACGTCACCAGGGATCGCAAGGAAGGACGGGTATAGGTAAATTAATGACGCAAGCGTGCAAAACATGTAAGTTGTGGAGTCAGGGCCAATTGAGATAGTTCAAAGCTATTAGGTGTTGACGAAAAATAACAAACTGGGGGAGAGCTAACTAATTAGACTGAACAAATTCTTCTAAGGGAAGCTTAATAAAAAGGCTTAGTTTAGGATGGGGAAAAGAGCCTAACCAAATTTGGGCCTACTAAAGGCCTAAGGGCCAAAAATCCCCGTAACTAGGAGACCTAGCAGTGGTTGAGGGAGGACCAGACAGTTGGCTGGCCCGAAGGCTTTCTGATTTTCCATGCTGGCCCCCTTGCTTAAATACGTTTTGGTAACCCCTGACAACCGCGAAATAGCCAGGGTATTATGGGTGATGGAAGCTTCTAGAAGGTTCTCGAGGCAGGAACCAGAAACTAAATTACAAGACATAGATAATGTCCACCTGTGTAAGATCAGCCACACTAGACTAAGATTGGGCATTGGCCCCAGCAAACATGCAAGTAAACCAGATTTGCGACAGGTGTGAAGGGTCCAAGAAGCATGTGAGCGAGGCAGCGGCGATAATTACGATATCGAACTGGATGGCAATCGGGAAGCCCGATAGTGGAACTTTCAGCCAAGGCCGATTGGGACATTAGAGCAATATACTTACTTCGTTACGCGAGGAGCATACTCCTATATGCCAAGCAGCACTCGGCAAGCGTCATATTACGAGGGCACGAGTTTTGAGGGCAAATGGGTAGAAGCGCGTGTTGTTACTGCGGTGCAGCCAGAAAATATTTGTTGTGTGTCCCAATGAGCCACCGTACGTTCGATCACGCAGCAAGCAATGACCGGCAAGCAACTAGTAAGGAGAGCGACGGAGAGCTAATTTCGTGAAGGTAAATTGTGTTATAGCTAATATTTTTGCTATGCGGTTTGCAAAAATACCATGAGTAATTGTTTTGGCAGTTTTCGACAGCGCAATGTTTATTTGCCGGCATCTTTGAACTTCACTGTGGGCCGGCTTAAGCTACGATTACCAGCGTTTTGTTGTCTGTGCTTCTGCGTTCGTTGGCCAAGCGGTGAGCGCTATTTGCGCTAGTAATCCTTCTGTGACGTTACAGTTGCGACCGTAAGAATTCCCACGAGGAAGCGGAAGAATAAAAATCCCAACGACTTACGGGCGGGAAGGTAATTTGGTGTGGGATACGTATAATTTATTCGTAGGCCTACACCTGACCGCCATATAACTTCTAACCCGCATTTTTTGAAAATGGGTTTAGGTGCAACGAGTTGCGTGAAGGTTGAATAAACTGCCCGTCCGCCCGCCCTGCTTTTCAAAAATTATTCCCACCAAATCTCATTCGAATCATCTTTTTTTTTTATCAGAATTACGTTTGACCCGTAATTGCGGAATAACTGACGGAGGTAAAATGTCAAATCGTTGAGTTAAAAACATGACCTTCGTCACGTCGCTCACTCGGTCAGTAAGGCCGTGTCAGTATGGATCAGCGGTAGGACCTCGGCCTTTGATTTCAAAGGTCGTGGGATCGATTTCCCGCTCAGACAGTCTGACATATAAGTCCAAAAGGCACCGCAAATATAGGTTTGCATTCGTATTTATTTAACCCATCGTGAGCCATTGGCTTTCCTTCCTGTTTACTCGGTCAGTTATTTAAGTGTCATGGATTTAGAACCTTAGATCTTCAGTGTCACGATCAACCGTTTGGGAATGCCTGGATAAATGAATTCGGTTTCCTTTTCCTGTCCCAACCCGTTTAGCCCAATTGATCGCGTGGGCGTCTAATGGTCCCCTATGGTTTCTCCTCTTGCGACCCCGGCCCTTGTCCGACCGGACCTCTGGAGACCTCGGACCACCAAATGATCGCGTTGACATTGACCTCTCTGTGACCTCGACAAGCGGGGCAGTCCCGTTTGTGGTCGCTTCACAACAAAACAGCGGATCTACCGCTTGTTCGCGTCACTTCTCGTAATGTACAGGTGGCACGTGATCAATCTTATTTGGTGCTGCGAATATCGAAGGCGGAAGTTACGTAGCCGTGATTGGTTAGGCTGCCTTTAGTTATACGATATCGCGGGCTAGAAGCGAGTTAAGAGTCACGAAAGCCAAGCCGAAACTGTCGTTAAGCGTATTGGTGTCGATCTGCAACAATGCGGTTCAAGTATTTCCGCTGAGGAAACAATTTTACCTGTTTTTTTTTTACCTTTCGTTCCAAAGGCGGCAGGGCGGCATCATCAGGGAAACCACAAAGGATGGTTCAAATGGTCCCGACGAAGGAGTGTCTATGAGAATTTGCCTACCAGAAATGTGTTATGTTGATGGTGATCGAAATTCGTCCAATCACAATCGACTGACAGTGATAAGAATACAGTAGCTTTCGAAAGACACTATGGTCGTATCACTGGCACTTAGCGTTCATTGGATAAATTCAACACTAAATCACTACGAGGACATCCTGCCGCTTTCGTTGGTCGACGCACTGTAATGCAAAGCATGGCCGGAGCTACTTGACACCCTACTAGGCGTAACTCACTTCAAACGTTACAGTTGTCAACCTGTTACGAACAGTTTGTTGCATTAATTTCAAATAAAAATATCTATTTTCCTACCATAAACAACCCTTGAAGGCCCTTCATACGAAATCGCTGGATATCGTTCGTTTCTGGTATTTAGGAACACCAGTCATCACACATAACCGGCTACCGCTTCCGATACTCGTTAGGCCTAACAGCCGATCACGTAATCTAGCAACAAATTCGGAGTGCGGCGTTTTGTTATTTAAAAAATGTATCAACAAATCGCCTAATAACTATTATTAATTATTCTTAATTAATAAATGATAAATTAATAAATTATAAATTAACTTATGTAAATATTAGTAATTATTAGTTCTGCACTATTTAGACTGCAGAATAAGGAAAAAGGACGAGAAATTCTCTAATGCCCGCCGAGCTACTGGAAATTAAAAATTTTTTCCAATACTAGTGTTTTGGCCCAATAAACTTACTCGTGCTATTTATTGTGAGATAATTTCCTTTGCGCTTCGCCCTACTGATATTAATTTATACCTAAATAGTAGTCGTCAGTTTATAGGGGCCTAAACACTCGGGGCGAAAAAAATTATCGATAATTTCCTTAGCTCTTAGATATTACTTATGATAATACTACTATTGGTTCCATCTCTCGGTCTAGGTCGCGGCCCCACGCGGCCAATTGTGCAACGACTTGTCGCAGGGATTTCCTACGTCAGAACTACGCTCTGCAGGTCCAACCTAATAAACAGGTGTGAAAAACACCACTTGTGCTACGATTACTTCATGCACGGTGCTACTCGCAAGTGCTACAGCTTTGAAACCGCCTTGAAGCAAAGAAGGAGCTGGCTTGCTCAAGCCAGGACCGACTGGGGTAGAAATCGGATGTTTTGCCTTCCAGCTCCACGCCGATACTCGGAAGGGCTGGAAAATTGACGGATCGTGACGTTGCTTTGGTAAAATAACAATCCTGAAATGTCAAGTAATCCGGCGTGGAGTCGGCAAGCGAAACCCGTAGCTTTTCTCCCAAACATCCCTGCGCTAACGGTGGAATAGAGCAGCGGCGAGTGACGTCATATTGGCTACGATATAGCATCTGGACGGTATAGCTACAAGGGGCACTAGATTAAAATGTAAGGGAAAACAACGACACTTCTAGTCAAGACAGTGCTGTGAGAGCGGGTATCTTAGGCTTAAAAAACGTTGTTTTCTCCAACAACAAAGCATCGCGCGTTATAGGCTTAAGAAATCCAGTCCAATAGGATTGGCTTCAGTAAGACGCGACCTTCTTTTTCCCCTCCAGTGCCCCTTGCAGCTAAACCAGTTACTGGCTGCACCATAGAGTTATATACAATAATTCTACGTTATGTGACTGCCCTATGTGAAGCGACAGGTTAAAATAAGTACTCCGATACTCATGTGTTATATTCATGTGTGGCGCCCGGAGCGTATAAAGCACCTCCCCCCCCCCCACTTTCCTTCCCTTGTGTTCTTAAAATTTAATCCAGTTGCCCTTGGACTGGGCAAGAACTCACACGAACATGGAAAAGCAACATTATTTTAATTTTCGACGCTAATGTTGGCGTCTTGTTCACCTACGAACGAAAGGACAATGCGTATGAGGTCAAACAAGTAAAAAAAAAAATGATGAAAATAAATAGTGAAAGGTGCTTAAAAAGCAATAAAAATGTTTAAAAATGTCTCCCGCCACAAAATTAAAATACTGTTGCTTTTTCATGTTCGTGTGAGTTCTTGCCCAGTTAAAGGGCAACTAGATTAAATTTAAATTCTCACTCGCTCACACATTGAAAACAGTTCTTGTGTTCTTAATACCCTTTTGGGAATATAGGCCTCGTCGTCATTTAAAATATATGTTCGGGATGCCAAATCGTGGCGAATTCGCAACACAGCATAAATTCCACATAAGAGACGTGTTGGTGCACTATGAAAATAACCCAATAGGAAATAACGGAAATAGGCAATGAGCCACCACCTAATATCGTGCACTAGAAATAACGTATTTCTGTAAGTCACTTTTATGCACTAAAGTCGCATTCAAATGATATGATATTCGGATTCGAACCAGTACTCACCAGATCACTACCATAGCGCCAGTGGAACAAGTGTCCATCTTAAGTTGGCTCAAAGATCAACTTTCTTCCATGGTCGGTTGAGATACATGCTTCCCGAAACTCCCGTTTTCAAGTCAAATGATAAAATTAAATGTATAAACTTACATCATGGTCAACAATACGTAATAAATAACAATAATAATACAATTTCACGTGAGCATTAAGGCTTTGGACGAAGTGTTCCTTCTGTTCACCTCCCCCCCCCCCGCCCTTCGCCCCCCCTCCCTCACCACGCTGTGTGAAGTTCTAACCGATTGCAACAAAAAATACGTTTCTTGTTTTGAAGGTCCGTTCTTTTGCTCCAACTGGGATCTATGGCGTATCTCCCCTCCTCAAGAAAGAAAAAAATTATTTAAGAGGGCAGGGTTGGTCCTCTTAAATTAACGCTTGGTTGATAAACCAATTGATCCAATTTTCCATTTTTTTTTTGTATTTACCAGTAATCCAGTATCTTTTATACCAAAAATTTACTGATTTCCTAGAGTCAATATTTTGTGTTAAATCTTCGATTGATTGGTGTAGTTTTAACTACTGTTATCAATTTAAAAAAAAATAAATTATGTGGCATATGTAAACTTTTTTGCAGCCGGTTAAATGTCGAATAGTGCACTGGTCGGCACAATAAACGACACAAACCCACAAGTTGGCATTATAATGGTACACCCGACTGTACAATACGGATTTGTTAATTTAGCTGCTCTGCATTGGCCCGGTGTACGTAGCGGCAGCCGTTATTTGTGCGGAGCTTTCGTGACCGGCTGAGCGCGCTTGCGGCTAACTCTCTGGCTTCCTTCTAGATGGAAAGAATACCAGTTGATTTCTCTTAGCGCGTCGAACGCAAAGCATAAATAAAGTGAACTTCAGTAGTAAAGAATTATTTTAGAGTCCACACTTTTCTCGTTTGCCACAAACGTTCAATTTCAAAGATTAAAAAGTAAAGCATGGGCTGCAGTTAGGAAATCTGATATCGTTCGGTTTCCTATGTTAAAAAAACTAATGAATCGGTAAAATTAGGAGTGGCACGAAAGCGGGCCTGCTGCTGGGTGTGACACTTGAGTGTTCATGTTAATTAGGGTGGATCAAACCAATGCCTTTAATTTATTTTTTTTTTAGATATTTGTAATCGTAATAGTCCGGAAAAATTGGTCTTCGACCTCCTCATCACTATCCTGAAAGGAAAAAAATCTAAAAATTTTTTTTTAAAGCCGAGTAACTGGGTTATAAATTGCTTTTGCCACCTCCCGACTCCACGCCAGTTTTCCTGCGGGACGGGAAGTTAACACCTTTCAGCCACACTTTGATGAATTAAATTTTAGTGATGGTAAATGTACTGATGTGGAGCCAAGAAGGTGTCAACATGGGCATTTGGTGATGTGAACTGTCTGTTAACCTCGGGAGGGGCAACTACATGGTGATGCGCTGATTGAGTGAGCGAAGTGAACAATAATACGCACCTAATAATACTTTAGGCGTTAAATGAAAACTTGATGATTGCTACCGTCAGTAGCAATGTTCTAGTTTTCATTTAACTTTCGAACTATTCGTAGGTGTGATTAACTTGGCTAACAGGATTAACCTTGGCGGCCTTTACCTGGTCGAATGATATCACTACTTCCAAAGGCCGACCCTATTTTGAAACTTGGCGGCTTCTCTTATACCAGTTTTGGTTTTGGGTGGACATCACAACTTTCATAGAACTGTGAACGAACGAAGGATCAGAACGTTTAAATACACATTGTTAAAACAAAACGACAAATTTTTATGCGATTATCCAAGATGAGAGTTGGTCAAGTCATCACCTTCAAACCAAAACAAAGGCATGCTTTTACGGCGATCGCTTGTGACGGTGCTCTCCGTCTGTTGACACATTATAACAGACATTGCGATTTTCAGTAGCATTGTCGATTGTACTAGGGCATAAAAAACCTATGCACTTTAAAACAATTTAAACAATTGGAGCGGTCCGGCTTACGTTTGATGATGCGTACTCGTTCGTTTGTTAGTTCTATTTCTGTCGATTCATCAGCAAAATCAAGAGCCAATGAGATGGACGAATCAGTAAAATGGCGCGAAATAGGAGTAGTGACGTCAGACGCGTTTGAAATTTGGTGTTAAAAATCGTGCACTGTTTCTCGCCCTGCTGTTGAATACTGAGTGGACTGACCAATTAGAACGGTCGAAGTTCCCTGGTTTTGATGTTATGTACGATTTCAATGTATATTTTTTGTTGAGACGTGGCCGCCTTCGAGTGACAGTTAGCAGCAACGGACTTCGTCATAGCAATGGAAATTAGGTCGACCACGTGGAACCAGAATGTTGCCGGAACTTGAAGGTCTCCATATTGGGGGGAAAGGTATGCTGAATAGCTAGAGGGCCACACGTATTCGTGCATTTCCCGCAACAATTACGGATTAACCGCAAACAGAGGTAAATTTCACAACCTACGTATTTTACGAATTTACTTAGATGAATTAAAGCAATATCGAACACAATTTGCGTTAAGTCGCCGTCACAGAACATCTTTACACAATACGCTTAGTTGGGTAGTTGGGATGGGATGCACTTCATGCAGTACGCTTGGTTGGGATCAGACGCACTGACCAAAGCAAATTCATCACACATTAAGACAGCCAATGAAAATACTCAAATTAATTAAACAGTGATGAAACAGCCAATAAAAACGGCTCAAATTAACTGAAAGCTGTAGCAATGAAAGAGGACGGCCTTTAGGCACGGTAGCAAAGAAAAACAGCCAGCGACCGACAGTGTGGACGGATGTGCCTATAACAATCTGTAACAAACGAAATATTAGAGCCGAGTTGAATAGTTTCACACTTAGTGGGGTGAGTAACAATCACTGCATGCACGATTGTTATTGCAGGCTTATCGCGCTCGGTATCAAAATGGAGAAACAGGCAATTCAGCCACACTGAGAATGAAGGTGGTGCCGTCCATTGAAAACACTATTTGAATCCCTAAGAAAACAAAACATCGGGGATTCCAATGGAGGGGGAGCAGGGTTGGGTGGTATTGGGACAGGGGGTACCAAGGGGGGGGGGGGCAAGTCGGGCCGGGGTGGGGCGGCCGGCGTCCCTTTTTATTTCAAGGTGACCAGTAAAGTATTTCATGCGGGGACCAGCTAGACCGGCGACGTTACGCCAGGAGTAAGCTAGTTAGTAGTGGTTCCCATTTCTTTAGTTACTTTCTCGCTCACAATGAATTTATGGAATATATACGCACATTTTGCATTGAACTTTTAGTTTGTATGTTAAACTTTGCCATTTTCTCCCCTTTGTCCATTGCAAGTGTAATGAGACTGGAGTTCTTCCTAATGCGATTTCCAAGCGGCAATAAGACTGTCATTGGGCATCAGCTCTATTCTTCACTTCGTTAATTATGCGTAATTTGCAAGAAATGGCTAATTATAATGAATTGTCACTGTGAATCAACGTTATGAAGGGGCAAAGTAACGTCAAAATAATCGCAATTTCTGTTGGAAAATAAAATTACTTTTAGGCCGATAAGTTTAAAATTACTGAGTTTTGTTGCGTGTATGTGTGTGTTTGTGTGTGTGTGTGTGTGTGTGTGTGTGTGTGTGTGTGTGTGTGTGCTGCGGGTGTGTCAAAGCAGCTATGAACAAGGGGAATAAAAACGAACTACGACACCAGAAGTGAATCCAATAATAGCAATAATAGCACACGAGTCGAGTAGCTCGTATAGAGCAGCGTCATGTGACGTCATATTGCTACAAGAGAGATAGCTGCAAGGGGCACTAGATTAAAATGGAGGGTTAAACAACAGCATTTCTAGTCAAGGCAGTGCTTTGAGAGCGGATTTCATATTAGGCTTTAAAAAACGTTGTTTTCTCCAATCCCTTATGCTGCTGGGTTGTAATTGGAAAATAGAGATTCCACTTGCTTAAAAATGTCAGCAACTGCCAACAAATCGACAAAAATCGCGCATTATAGACCTAAGAAATCCACTCTTAACGGCATTGTCGTCAGTAAAACGCCCTTCTTTTCCCCCTCCAGTGACCCTTGCAGCTATCCCAGTTACTGGCTTAAGCATAGAGTTATAAACAGTAATACAACGTTGTGTCACTGCCCTATTCTTCACACTGCATTTAATTAAAAATACCATAATTTGCAATGCTATATGTATTGGGCGGCGTAGTTGCTGGTTACATAAACGTAACGTCCTTAACATGCAACACTACGAAGTTGTGTTCAGTATATCCCGCTTGCTATCATGATGGAAGGACAAAGCTTTCTGCTGTGGATGGTTAGGCTCCCAATGGTTAGGTTTCCCGAATTAGGCCCTTTTCACGATTACTTTTGCTTTTATTGATGCTTTTTGTTGGGCGTATTACCAATGAAGTATAATAATTATGTTTTGACGATCGTTTTTTACGCGAAGTGTGCAGCTTGAAAACGGGTAGTTTTCCGTCCCAAAACGTCGCTTTTTTGTGTGGTTTTGTGCACCATTCTGGATTGATATCATTTTATTACTTTATTGATGCTAATGTTTTTGCACTCAGCCTGTAACCAGACTAAAACTAATTCAAGCTAATTAATTTGAGAATATACCTCCCATCCCCCTCGCGCTACGCATTCGAAATATAAAAACAAAATAATTTTGTGACTCGTAGTTAGTTTTAAAGTCAGGTTGCTGGCTTCGTGCGAAAACCGTAGCCGTTATATTATCGACAAAAGCTCTTTATAGGGCTTTATCACTAAAAATTATGGTGGTTGCTAATTAAATTTAGTGCAGTGAATATTTGGTTGTTAAAGGCTGTCTTACTGACGTACACCCCGTAATTTATGGAACGGTTCTAATCGTGCCTGATTGGCAGCAAACCTCAACCTAGTTGCCTAAAGAAGGGGATCTTGTTTGTTACTGACAGGCTACTGACTGACTTACGTTTATTAATAGTAATGAATTTTTTCATAACGGGTCAAGGTCGAGGAAGAGCATTTGTCACTAATACCTTTTCCAAATTAAATATTCTTCTTACAAAGTTAAAAACTTTTCTTGCTAAAAAAAATATTAAAATTTCTTAGTAAATTACTACATAATATTTCGACATTTTATGTATCAAAACAATAGCCTACTTATCTTATATACTAATTAAAACGCAAAACTCAACCATGTGCGATACACCTCACCATTTAAGACAACGCAGAAATCCTGCCAAACTCAGATCTTGGTCCTAAATCGGTCTGCTATTCTGTAACATTCGTAAGATCGTGGGGTCAAAGGCCCACCACACGATTGGAAAAGAAAAATTTCACGACAATCCGAGTTAACACTCCTCACAGTTAAATTTCAAGCAATGTGCCCTGGATTTACATGTGCCTCGTAGTTCGAAAAAAATTGGAGCATCGACATCGTAAATTTCCATTAATGATACAATATGTCAAATTAAATCGGCCTTAAGACTTTGTGATTCAAGCGTCTCAAGTCCCGACATTTTCAAACGTTCCTGAAAGTTTATATTTTTTTTTCATGCTGCTTCCCCTCCCCCAAACAAAAAACCGTACAAACAATTCATAAATAAATTGTGTATTGAGTGCCCAGCGCATCTTGAGTCCATCAGGTACTTCATGAGCGTATTTCCTGGAGGGGACGGCTCTAATCGACGGCCGCTATTGTTTTTGTAACCATCTTGGATATCAACAAGGCACTCTGCTACCGAAAACATACAATCGATTGTCTGTGTTCGTTCTGGGCGGACTCAAGATAGGCCGCGGTCACTTTAACATTGCTTTTCTTTTGATTGTTTATCTTTTTCTACAGATTCTCTAACTTGAATACAGGTTTTAAAAACCTAACCTTTGGAACTTAATTCATGAATGAGAATGGATTTAACGATGTTTCCTTGGCTCAGCTTAAAATTCTATACTATATTTGCTGGTAAATTACCTTTATAAACCAATGCGTTTTATTGGGTAATCTGTATAGCTCCACTTATATTTTTTTTACGTTAAAAAATAAAAATTGGTGTACTTCTATAGCATCCTGTTTTCTAGAACTTTAAACCTCTTCATCGAATATCGTTTTTTTCTTTTCACAAAACGCGACATAGCAATGAAGGCTACCTTTAACTCCCCCCGCCCCCGCCCGTCCACGGGGTCCCTCCTCAATAATCAATCAATAACTCATTCAGGTAAGTTGCAACGTGACACGTAACATCACGACACTTCCAAAAAGAGTTGCGTCATTTTTTACTGCGCGCACAATATTGATGAAGCGAAACAGACATAAAAAGGAAAAAGGGTTCGAAATTCCTCGTAATCGCATGTATCACGGGCCAGCAAATTCTGAGTGGGGTTGACGTCCAATTTTCAGCGACAGTTTCGTCCAATCGACACTTCCAAATAGGAAGACCGTATGTGGGTAGGGTTGGGAAGGGGTTTGGGGGGGTTCGAGTGAGCGATTAGTTTTGTAATGAGATTGAGAGGCCATTAAATAAAAGGAATGGCAGGGGGGGAGGTGAAGAAGGGGCGGGCTAAATTCATTTGCATAATCGCGCGTAAGTAATCGCTAAAACGGGGCATAATATAAAAAAAAAAATTATTGAAGGAGTATGTAGGCTAACTGCAAAAGTTTCGATCGGCTAGGAAATTGACAAGGCATTGCGACTGAGGGGCTTGTGATGTCAGCATTGACGTTAATGAAGTCCTTTTTTTTTTGTTGTTGTTGTGAATTCTTGCCGTTATCTAGAGCTACTTTCGATTGCTTTTGCCAAAAGTTAATCGATGATCATTTTGGAAAACAATGTTCGAAATTTATTTGTGCTAAACTGTTTACCGCTCAGCTTACGTGTCATCCCCCATAATGCAACTTTCAATAAAAAAATATATATATATAAAAATGAGAATGACGTTTAGAAGGAGTTGCGGTGTTTTTGATTGCTGTTGATAAGTGGCGTGCAGAGGAGGGAGCAAGGGGGGCTTTGCCCCTGCCTTTTTCGGAAAATGCCTTTTTTTGTAAAAAAAAAAAAAAAAATGGGCCTTTTTTAGCCGACATTTGCTGCTGCAGCGGTGTCTGCAAAAGGGCCTGAAAGCCTAAAAAACGCTAAACCATGCGCAATGGCTGTTTGACGTGACGTCGCCATGAGTTAGCCAATGACGAACGAGAACAACGGCTGTTTGGCCGTCTGATTAGACTAGCCCAGTCACGTGATATGCACGTCACAGCAAACAGCCATGGCGTGTGGTATAAAAAGGGCAAAAAAGGCATGAAAAGACAAAAAAAAAAGTTATGAGGGGTTAAAAAAAAAGCAACAAAAAAAATTCCTACTAAAACCTTCTGTGCCCTTTTACTAAAAAGTTACCCCTGCCCTCACTGGGGTGTGTGCCCTCACGCTACTGCTGTTTATTGCCTTTGACTGCATGTTGGCTCTGCCGAATTTTTCTTTTTTGAACTTTGGATTCCTAATTTGTGCTCGTTTTTATTGTCAATTTTGTTACGAATTCTGTGAGTTTTTTTCGCCCACGGGTGATCTCCGTGATTCTCTGTTATGTGGCTTTTTTTTTTGTAGTTTTCTTTTTCTTGCCCATTTTTATTCTGTGTTTTTTCCGTGTATTGGCACAATTCACGAGATCCCTCATGCTGCGACTTTTTTATTATAAATAAATAAAAAAAAAAAAATTGACCCGGATGGTGTAACAATCAGTGCCCTGCCTCATTCTAAGTATATTCTACGATGAAGCCGGCGTTTGCCTCTTCCTGCTTCCAGACATCGTAGGACGAACGCGCTAATCCCTAGTCCTCAATCCTGCAGCGAGGACTCCAAAAACTATGACACATAACAGTGCTGCAGGATCCATTATTCCAGAAGTTGAGGTGGCGGGCGGATCCAAAAATCAAAGGTCACTTCTGATTGGTCAAAATGAGCAATTGCCGCTGGACTTTTAAGCCCTCTCCAGACAGAAGAAATAAAGCGATGCGTTACTATATGCCTACAAGGTCAAAATTGCTACACTAAAGTCAGTGAGTGTGGCGTTTATTGACCAATTTTGACGTCTTTGGTAAATCATCTTGCTACGATATGCAGCTGCGAGCACCTATTCCGGTTAGGGCTTGAAACCAGTCTGGCTGTGCTTGCGACTGCAACACGACGCGGGATGGTGTAAGAAAGACGTCAAAATCCATCGATAAGCGCAACGACAACCATACGATTGCAGCAATTGCAGTGACCTGGCGACTGATTGGGTTAAAAGTTCGAATCCGGGTGGAGTTGGACTGGGTCTGTCCCAGTGACTTGAATTTGCGGTTTTTTTTTTAATTTCAGGACTTGTCAAGGAACTGAAGACTTTGTACGAATCTTGTCAGCACTCAGCAGCTATGACATATTGTGGCTAGGGTTACGCTGTTAACCAAAATTCGGTTCCGATACCGGTTATTTAAAAAAAAAAGCTTGTGGAAGTTTTCCTTTCGGTTTCCGAAAAACTGTAAAAAGATGTTCAGCGAAACAGCCGATGTTACGTTCACAGCTACTCAACTAGGTACATAACTGAGTTCTGACTGATGATCACAATTGATCGACCGGGCTCTATACGCCACAATGCTGGAGTTATCCGTTCCTTGTGTTAATGGAGCGAAGCTCCGCTATGATCACCCTCCAATGTAATCTTAGACTGCGCACATCACGCGAAAACCACACGGACTATCCAAACCAAACTTTGCACGCAGTTGCACTGGAGTCTGGACAAGGTCTATCAAAAAAAAATATATGTGCATTTAGGCCTATGATTTATTTACGCAATGCTTTCAAAAGTAATTATTTATAAAGACGTACTTCAGTATTAATGTTTTCGGTTAATTGGGAACTAGGATCAATTATCGAGATTTGGTATCGGTAATTGGTATCGGCCAGTTTCGTTTAATGATCGGCTCGGGTAGAAAAAAGCTGATCGGCCCAGCCTTAATATTTTGTCATGTTGAGGTTAAATCCCAACGCGGCCGAAATTCAAATTGTGGAAAATGTTAAGGGGAAGGTGCTGGGATAAAGCAAAGCCAAAAGTTAAAGGATGAGTATCCACCATTCACAGACAGAAAGATGCACCAATAGCGTTTTCATGATACTCTCCAACTAAGTAGTTAGCTACCTTGGCAACCTTTCCCTGGTTGAATGATATCACTACTTTCAAAGGCCGAAACTTTTTTGGCCAAACAGCCAAACAGCAAAGAAAGCGGAGCCCACTCCATCACATCGAGAGTGGAAGTGACGACGGCCCTATGGTAAAAATCCACAAACATTAGTCAGTGGAGAAAGTGTTAACGACGCGACCAAAGCCTGCTTACAAATGATCTGTCT
Source organism: Lithobius niger (assembly GCA_023313725.1). Classification (NCBI taxonomy): domain Eukaryota; kingdom Metazoa; phylum Arthropoda; class Chilopoda; order Lithobiomorpha; family Lithobiidae; genus Lithobius; species Lithobius niger. The sequence continues at coordinate 18,063 of JAHWFP010066462.1, forward strand.
GTATTCATCCGCGAGCTCCAACTCAAACAATGATGGAGAAATAGCATAACAATTCATTCGCGCTAACATTTTTAATGCTAATAATTCCACATTTTTTAGGCAGTGTTACACAATAGCATGTCTTTATTGTTAATATACTTATTGTTTGGAATGCTTAATAGTGTGTGTTATTTCTGCATTACGAATGTTTTCTCTCTTTTCAAAAATGTTCCTGAAAAAGACCGTATTGGTTTGGCCTTTTAAAAGACCGTTTTGAGGGGCGTTAGAAGCAGGTGGCGTATGGGAGGTGTGGGTGGGTGGGGGGGGGGAGGGGGGGGGCAAACTGTAACGAATGTCTTACTTTACTCCTTACGTGGAGCTTTTGTTACGTATTTCAAGCCAAAGTTGTCAAACTTTCCGAAACTCATCACAAGCCTGTTCAAACACTGATTCCGTGTGGCCAGCAGTAACACACGTTTCCTCCAGTAATGAATGTCCTTCTCTCTCTCTCCCCCCCCCTCCCCCCCTAAAACAGTAGCCTATCGTCTCGTTCAATGGCCAGGCCAGGTTAGCCAAGCTGTGACGCTAACGTTTACGACGAAAAGTAAACTGCAAATCCTGAGTAATTCGTCTCATTGTCGTCAGTGAGAAATTTGGTACAGAATCGTATTCGTTTACGACACGTGTCACTTTTCAACAGTTGCAATGTCGTCACTTCGACAAAAATCATGAACTTTTTCTGAATTTCGTGAAACGTAAATTCGTCGCATTTTTACGTACGCATGTCCGTGCAGCGCAGCAAGGCTGTCGATTGAATAACGGTTGTGATACCGTGCTTTCGTACCTTCAATTAATGCACAGTTTACCGTTCGACTACATCGTGATATCAACAGCATTATTGCAGGGTGCCTACATGTCAGCCTTACGTAAAACTCTTCGTTGATATTTTTTCCTCCTCCACAGAATGGTGCGTTATGCATTGTTCGTATTTCGTTTGCTTGGCGTAGTCAAACACTCAACACTTACTTTGAACTCGGTTCTGCAACGATAGACAGCAGCTTCGAACACGCCGCCCAACAATCGTGTTTCTTTTGCAAATCCACGAATAGATTTCTTTGATCATGTTGGCGCGGTTGGCTGTAGACATTCATTACAGTTAGTTTGCTTTTGGGAACTCGAAAGCCATCTGCAGAAACCATCGCTTGCGCCGTTGTTGGCGTCGCCGCCATCTTGGAACTACTTCCGTTTGGAAGACAAGTGGCTGTCAAAGTTTGAGATCTGCCGAAAAATGCTAATCGACTAATTTTTGGTGTTTCATGAAAATTATGTATGGTTAAATACCATACCTGAATAGTTTCTGAGAGCGTTTCATCCCTAAAACGTTTTGGTTGATGCTGGGAAAACACGAACTACGTTAATCCTACCGTCGTAATCCAATTTCAACACAGGCGTGAAGAGGCTCTATCGCATCGCTAACTCTCTCTCCACTGACTAATGTTGGTGGATTTTACCATAGTAGTTTATGATTTTCGCATGATTTTATCGTGTTTTGCCAATATTTATGGCGATTTGTATGTATTTATTTTCTCCTAAATCCCCAATCCGTAACAAAAGTAACACAACGTGGTATTGACAATTTTTATTTATTTTTTAATTATAAATTCATTATTTCACTAAGCAAAGCCGTCACAAGCCGCCCCTAGTTTTTACTTTTAATCGTTGCAACAATTTAAGGGCACCGGCTGCGCCACTTCCACCCCGTTTGCACTCTCAACCACGCTCCATTTGTTATCCGAGGTGCCCAGGTGGATTCCCAAATCCCCCTTCGAGTTCTCGGCCATTGCAGCGCTATGCCTAATTGCAAACTAATTGTGGAAAAGCCAAGGCAAACTGTGGAAGGAAACGGGAATGGCAGCTTGTGTTGGCCTGTCGGAGCCAATTAAGCCACCTCATCATTCACGAATGGACGAAGAACACCTGGGGTACTGATCTACGCCGTCGTCGTAACCTCCCCCCTCCCTCACTCTACGCCCCGCCATCATCCTTAGCGACGTTCCCCATTACAACCCCAAGATGGGGCACTGTTTTGTTCCATTAAATAATCCCGTGGAAGCAAAGTAAAGTAAAGTGAGGGCGGAATACCGGCTGTTCGTAACAAGTCCGATCCTAGAATATGCAAGTCCTGTTTGGTCGGCAAAATTAATTAAGGATATTAACCTTACTCTCACTATGACTCGATTTAGTTCTATTGTACCCCCACCTCATTTTATCTATACCCCCTAAATATAGAAGAAACTCCTCTCCCGCGCCCCCCACAAAATCAGAAGAAATCCCTCCCTGTATTTCTGCCCCTTCCCCCTCAAACCATGACGAATACCGTATGACAACAATAATTTGTTTTTCGTTATTTCTTTCTGCTACTTCTCCATCTCATTTTAATCGGAGAATGGTTTGCTGAAAATGTATTAAATAACCCTTAACGCTGCCAAAAGTGATTTTGTACATTTCTCTCTCAAACGGAGTGTGCCGCCAGTTGATAGCAAATTAACACTTCACAGATGCTGCCGGTTGCAGCAACAGTGTAACTGCATGCCTACAAATTAATTGAGTTCATGATGTTAAATGCCTAGGAGTTTCTCTGGAGCTGATGCTTAACTGGTAAGTGCCAGATTATTTCTGTTACTACTCGGCTCCGTGCACTTCTGTACAAAATTTATTATATTAGAAAACTTGTTTCACGCTATACGTTCAAAATATTTTATTTTTATCCGCGGGGATGGCGGATGCTGATGTCCGTAGCTGTGTTGTTTAAGCATGTTTTATCTCAGTACCGTTTTTTTTTCATTTTTATGTGACCAAGGCAGCAATTGTCGGCCGAAAATTATTAAAAAGTGTATATTTGGTATGAACGTGTGGTTTTTCAATGTGATCAGGAACATATCTCTGAAAAAAAAAAGGATTTTTAAGTGTTTTACTTGGCTTAGCTTCTTAGCCGTATCTTTTATTGCTTGATAAAGAAGCGGGGATTGACTCGAAACGTCGCAAATTGTTTTGTTTATGTGCACTGTATACTGGTTTATCATTTTTAATCATTACGCCGTATAGTGCTTACATTTTTCCGTGAATCACGGCACACAGCTGGGCAACACTTTCTTCAAATCGGAGTTTGTCGCCGACCTGTGCAAACCGTCCAACTTTGGGAATTAATTTGAATCCCGGTGAATTTTGTAATGTGATGGGTGGGGGACGGAGGGAAGGGGGGGGGGGCATGGGGATGATCATTTGACTGCGTTTGAGCCCTTGGAGCTTAATGAACGACACATTATTTACTAAACGATTGTAATTGCGGTATAGAGAAAGACAGAGACGAATGTGAAATGAGCGGAAACTTTGCTCAAAGAAGAAAAAAAAGAAGGGGAAAAAACAAGAACTGAAATAAAAAAAAATTATGTATAAGGGGGGATTTCAAAACGACGGCACAGCAAAACTAAAATAAACAAGGAACGAGTTTTCAGTATTATTTATCTTTGTCATGGTTTTTTTTATTCCTATTTTTAAATTTTTTTTTTATTGACAAACTTGCGCAACGACGACGCCTGGTGCACAAAAGACTAATTAATGGGTTTCTGGTTTGGCGGAGAAGAAAGGTCGCGTTCGTCATTCGATTGTCTCATTTGCATCTTTCTTTTTTTTTAATTGTTTCATTTTTACATGCAGCACACTTTTATTTCTCTCTCTTCTTCTTCTCTCTGTTCCACGAAATCATTCCTTAAGAGGCTCGTTGTTAAGTGGCATTTTCATTAGCACGTGATGAATTATTTGGTAATTCCCTCCCCTTCTCTTTTACTTGGTTGCGTATTGTCTAACGATGTGCACGGGGCCATCGGGGGAAATTGCCATTCCAATTCAGCAACAAGAAATTAAACCGGCTCGAGCTCAAGACTAAGTCATTCTTCCTTTGCTTGGGATTTTGGACCACCGGAAACGAAAGTGGAATTTGAACAATTCGTGTGACCCGCCACCCGGCGTATAGTTTTGACGAAACTTGCAAAATACAACAAAAGAAGGGATCTGAAATCGATTCACAGTTTAGGAATGAATGAGAGCTTTACAGATTATGAATTTGCAGCTCGTAAGCAGTAAACCACAAGGTTAATGGTTAGCGAAACAATTAGCTTAAAGACTGACCATAGAGAGTTATTTAATTTCATCTGCAACGTCCATGTCGTTAATCTTATTTACTTGCAAGTTTGCTGGGGCCAATGGCCAATCTTTGTCTTATTTGTGTCTAATCTTACGTAGGTGGGCATTATGTATGTATTGCAATCGTATTTCCAGTTCCTGCCTCTAGAACCTTCTGAACTTTCCATTACCCATAATACCTTTGCTATATCGCGGTTGCCAGGGGTTGCCATAACGTATTTAAGCCAAGGAGCCAGCATGCAAAATCAGTGAGTCTTCGGGCCACCAAATGGCTGGTCCCGTTATCCCCTGCTAGGTCTCCTGGAAAGGGAGATTTTTTGGCAGTTAGACCTTTAGTAGGCCCAATTTTGGTTAGTTCCCTTTAACCTATACTTTCCCCCAACCTAGAACCAGCCTCTTTTCCCTAGCCCTAAGTTAACCCTAAAGTTCCCAGCACCCTAGTCTAATTTTTGCGTCCTCTCCCACTTAGTTTATTTCGCGTCAGTGCAAGTTTCCAGAAACTCAGCAACTGGGTTTATTACAGGTTATCAGCAACTTTCTGAGGAGTTAGATACAACAATGTTGAGGCGCACAGGACCCAGCCATTGTTGTATATATTCCGCAGAAAGCGGCTATATCAAGACACACGCTGCTGTGTCGCTAGCCAAGATAAAACGATAACATCCAGATAATATGTATACATGAGCATGGCGACCACTAGACACGTTGTGTCTTTACTGCAAAGGTAGTTTGGCTGTTTTCAGCCATCTGAGGATAAATAACTATGCGACAGAAAAGGCTGAAACTTGTGGAATCGGAAGACTTTGGTCGCCAGACAACATAAAAGTCACTATGAAGGACAAGCTTACCGTTTTCTTGTTAAAAAAACGACGTGAATAACGTTGATATCTGCCTAATTACTACTACTTACTTACTAACGCTTGTTTTGTATCACGAAAATAAATTCCATGCGGTGGATAAAGCTGGTTCTTATCTCATTTTATAGGTATTGCTCTGTTGATGTGCCATTTTCATATGGACCTTTCTAATTGGTCAAGTGGTTCAGGGATTAGGGAGCTCCAAACGACCAAATTGATTGTTTTACATTGTTTTAAACATTGTTTCTTATTATGCAATGCCAAAATGAACATTAAAAAAATCCGTGCTTAATAAGAAATAGAAAATCTGCGTTTGTAAGGAGATAGCCTACTGATTGATGTCTTCAAAATGAAACGAAAGTCAGCAAAAAAAATATGGACCAGAAAACTAGGTTGGTGTTTCCATCTCATAATCGCTAAGAAAAACAAATGGATTTCGTTAATTCGGACCAACAAGATCTGATATCTACCCCAAAACAAAACTTGTTAAGGATTCCCGCCAAGCTTTTCGGCCGTGTTAAGTCGTGATATCAAACGCCAAGCTCTTTCGCCAAGCTAATCCCCGACTAAGACTTTATACGTTAAATGAAATAATTATTGAAAATTGCGCAGTAATCAGTTTTCAGATATTTCATTTATCGTTCGAACTCGGTGGGATTAGCTTGGCGAAAGTGCTTGGCGTTTGATATCACGACTTAAAACGACCGAAAAGCTTGGCGAGAATCCTTAACAAGTTTTGTTTTGGGGTAGATCGTAGTTATCACCCAAATTTAGCGATTTCAGTCCGAATTTAGTCCGTTTTCAGTCTGAATTAACTTTCGTATAAAAGAAATAATACGTAATCGCATGACAATTTGCTGAACTGTAATAGAATTTGTGAAAATAATACTTTGGTTCGAATAATTTTCAGTGTAATTCGAGTTATTTCCAGTAACATGTATTATTCCTTACCGATTAACCTCTCAATTAAATTTGTAGAGTGCAATTAATCTGGTATTTATGGATTTTTCGAGAAGTTTCACTGATTAGACGAAAGTGTGGCAACAGTCTGCTGGAGTCCAGATCGATTTCCTTGGATCGATTTCTACAGATCACCGCGCAGGCAGGAAGGTTGAATCGCCTTGGACGTAGATGCAAATGAAGGCAAATCTACCGTTTAAAACATTAATTTTCAGTATTGTTTTTATGATTAATTCTCTATCAAATTATTATTGTCGAAAGACGTTTATTTTAAATATCCGAGGCAATGATTAACAAAACAATCCTTGCTTTGTAATAAACAATAAATTACAACCCTATCCTAGCTTGTTTATAAAAATAGTTATTTGCAAAACTATCCTTGCTTTGTTTATAAGGAAAACTAATTAGAAAAACTATCCTTGCTTCGTTTATATTGAACAATAATTAGCAAAACTATCCTTGCTTTGTTATAATAAACAATAA
>JAHWFP010066462.1:24554-36171 GCA_023313725.1 Lithobius niger
ATCCTTGCTTTGTTATAATAAACAATAATTAGCAAAACTATCCTTGCATTGTTATAATAAACAATAATTAGAAAAACTATCCTTGCTTTGTTTATAATGTACAATAGCTAGTAAAACTATCCTTGCCTTGTTTATAATAAACAATAATTGGAAAAACTATCCTTGTATTGTTACAATAAACAGTAACACTATCCTTGTTTATAATAAACTATCATTAGCAAAACTATCCTTGGTTTGTTTATAATGAAATACAATTAACAAAAATATCCTTGCTTTGTTTATAATAAACAATAATTAGCAAAATACTATCCTTGTTTTTGTTTGTAATAATTAATCATCGGTAGCAGTACTCTGACGTTTTCTTGACGTCAGCCCTCACGCATCGAATGTATCTAACCCCACGACTTATAAGAAAAAGCACAACAAAACATGTCGTAGTACGCAGTATGACGTTTCACCGTCGTGCGTGTTTGTCGAACAACTCGCCCCAGGATCCAATTCTCGGACCCACCATGACATGTGAATTTTTTTCGTCATAACTGCTCACTTGTTTGTTATTCTTAGCAGTTCACCATGTTGGATCCTTGTGTTTCTTCGTTTGTTTCCGTGTGTCGGCGTAGCGTGTAGAGTCTGACAAACACGCTTCTATCAATCTATCAACCGCGTAATTTCTTATTAAGAACACGCCGCAAAATGTATCGCCCTATACAAGATTCGCCACAAAGAAAGGCATTGTTTCAATGTAGCGAAGAATCTCATAATTTTGATGTTGTTGGGTCGATTAGACGGAGTGGGAGGATGGGGAGTGGATGGGGAGGAGTGGGGAGTGGGGGGGGGGGCCCCCCCCAGCTGAAGAGATTGAAGTAAGACAAGAGCAGGCGGGTCCGTTTTTCTTCTCCTTAAACGGTTGGCACTTTATCAAATTTAATTACTCTTTTGTCACTATCGGTTAGGCTTAATGGTGTTTTCGGGCACCCGAGATTGCTTCTCTACACGCGCGTGCTTTTATTAGGGAATTAAAAAAAAAAAAGTCGGTTTGGGAAGGGAAGGAAAAAAAAATAAACTGGCAAAATACTAAAAAGAGTTAATACATACTTTCTCCCCACCAGGAAATTACTGAGTCAATCTCAGAAGTGATCGCAATCTTCCAGTTAGCATATAGCTATATAAGCTTGGCACCGATGGCTCCTCGATACAAAACAGGAAGAAGAAATACGGTGCACCCTCTCCCTATCCCTACCTTCCCCCGCTCCCCTACCAGACACAACTAATTAATCATCGTAATAGGAGCGAAGTCACGGGATGGCCGAAGAGGAGATGCAACAGGAGATAGATACAAAACGAACCGGAGCGAAACCTAAAACGATCGCTGGGGTTATTGCAATGCTAATTATATTCAAATTTATGTTTTTAATGGGCCCAAGATAAGATCGTAGCTCATCAAGAACAATTTTGCCGGTTGATACTCTTTTTTTTTTTTTTTAAACTTCAGCGGAGAGCTTGCGTAACGTAAGCATTATGAAAACGCCCGCTACGATTTTGTTTCTCGCGTATGCCGCTTTCGTTATTGGCTATAAAAATTGCGAAAACATATTTTTTGAAGACTGTTTTGCTCCTCTCCTTGAGAGAAAAGTTCACATAATTGCTTTTCGTTGCGATTTAGGGTAATCGGGTTTTCAATAAACCAGTCTCCAATAACCACAAAATACATTCAGTATTAGCCTTTATTTTTTTTTCAGTAGAAAGAAGTGTAGATCATCAGAGGACGATACAAGAATTAGTGTTTAGTTTGTAAATATGGCTCATGTAAATAAGAAATAGGAGTGGTCCTAAAACTGACCCTTGAGGCACTCCTGTTCACCAAAATATTGTCGCTGTTATGACTCCCAACTTTTGTATATTGCGTCCTGTTTGATCCGTAGTCCGATAAACTAGTTCTGCGCCACCCCATCAGATTCGACATGGGTCTAATTTCCGTAAAAGTCTTTCGTGGTTAACGGTGTGAAAAATCATCAAGTTAAGAGAAATACCTACAACAATGCTGCCCAGGTTAAGTAAATGATAATGCCGGAAAATTGCGGAAAATTTGGAAACAATGCACAAGGGCACGCAGCGCCTGCGGGCTATTTGTTTACGAATGGTCCAATGTTTAGGACTTTATCTGGAAGAACGCCCCACTTACAATACCAGTTGAACAGCAAATTGCCCGTGCAACAATGGTCGATCGCGCCGTTGTAAAAGAAGGCCTATTGTAAATTTTTTTAAATTGTTAATGCTTGTTTATCTGAAGGGGCTATTCATTCGTCTTTGAGTTGTATGAACGGTGTTCGGGCATTCAGGGATCGAGCAACAATACTTAAATAATGTCAGCTTACTGAAACAATGTCCCAAGAGTTCTACTGTCACAATACCTTCGTTATTGTCTGATGCCTGCAATTTCTCATTTCAAGCAACAATGCTCTTGACACGAAATATTTTTAATAGTTGTTGTTGAAGGGGCTAGTAGTCGTTGATACGAGTTTTAGTTGCTTGAAGGGCGATGACGAAATCAAGCTAAAATGCGCTGCCACCCTCGAATACCTTTTTTGGAGAGGAGGGGGAAAAATCCGCCTCTGCCAGTATAAATATAAATATTTAAATGCATAAGCACTCAAATATAAATTTGCCTCTGCCAATGAGCCAGTGATGCCATCTTCATCTTGTTAGTTTCTCCCTGTTCAAAACAAACCTATCAGTAGCAGGCTAACTGTAGAAATATTCGACAATCAGTATCAGATAGAGCAGTAGCATTGTAGCTTCAACGATATTTCTCAATAATTCGTTGATATTATTGATGATTTGAAAAGTGCTGGCCCTTCTATTGCACTTTGCTGCAACAACACAAAAAGCATTCCTCCAGGTCAATAACTCTAAAAGCGGGTTTCCAGTGTGCGACAGAACATCACAGTGCCACAGTTCTTTAGAAATCGATACTGATTGTGTGAACCATGTTTTTGTTTTGTTTTTGTTTTTGTTTAATGTTTTTGTTGTAGCTTGAACAGAACAGAAAGTTTCGTTTCTTTTTTATTTTAGTTTCTTTGAGTCTTAAGTCAACCGTTGTGTGGCTGAACCGGCTCAATTTTGAACACTACCAGGCCTTTTTGAGAAGAAGAAATGTCTGGTAACGGGAGGGGGCCAACCTGGGGATTTGAACCGGGGAACCTCCAATCATCGTTGGGGGCCGAAAGATTGGCCAGAATGGGTTCCCATAGATGCTGAAGGAGCATGGTGGCCTCTCATGCCACCCTGGCCGGCAGTCCTGGCTGGCGGGGACTTTGCCAAGGTCCCTTTCCAGGGGTTTGACCAAATCCACAAACTTCCAGCAACCAGGCTGAGCTCTCTCACCGCCCAGCCACGATGACCACGATGTAAAGAAGTAAAGCCGTGTTCCTTTGATCATTTGGATCTCGATGGTCAGGGATTGTATTAGGGCACATGTTTTAAAATTTGAGGGAAAATTCCAGCAGTGAATGAAAGGTTGAAAAGGTTGACAAGAATAGAGATGATAATATCCTTAGTCAACTTAAATAATTTGCAGCATTGCCATCAAAGCCATAACTTTTACCGAGATTGAGCGAGTTGCGAAGGTTATTCCAGGTCAGTAAGAGGAGTAACGAAAAAATAATAGTTACTTAACGGTCGGTGGCAGATATTTATCACATCCGATTTACGAATGTTCTAAAAAAATATTATTAAAGTCGTTTGTGAAAGTATTTGCTTCATTATCAAGATGAATTGGAGTGCCGCTCTCAATAATTTCGTCGGCGCATGCACTACATATTTTTGGGACCCAGTATAACTTCATTCAAAATATTTCATTGTTTACGACGGTCACTACACACAGGTATCCTTTGCTTTGGTATCTAATTGCTTTTTAAAGAATATTCCTGCATTTCCTGTAGTTGAGAAGACTTAGTGTAACGAGGTATTTGGGTATAAATCTAATTTAACAAAATAACTGGCGTGTGCAAAAGAGGACGAAACACGCCGAATGTGGAGAACGGACCAAATTTACATCACGAAGTTCAGGGACGTGCACAGGCCCCCGAGAGGAAAGGGCAAACTTTTTTCTGGGGGCCTGTTTTTTTTGTTTTTTGCTTTTTAACCTCCACCGAAAAGGGCACTTTTTTCAGAAAAAAGGGGCACTTTGCCATGAGGGCAGGGGGTAGAGCCCCCCCCCCCCCTGTGTGCACGTCCCTGATAAAGTTGTATTTGATCATGCATAAGTTATGCACAGGAAAAGAAATCGTTGAAAGGTAACGATTGTGACATTGCTTTCAGACGGGAACCAGATTTAAAGGTACACTCCGCATGCCTTATAACAGCCACGCGCCGATCGCCACATGCGCATGTTACAATCGCACCGTTTCGAGAGACTCCTTAGTAATACAAGGCCAATGAAGATAGTAGCTGCGTTTCTCGCAGCGAGGAACGCAGCTGTCTGAGTTTGACATTGGGCGTAGTAAACGAACAGCATGAATGCAAAAATTGGGTCGGCGCAATTTTTCGGCTCGAATCTCGTAATTTTTTTTTCGGCGATCTATTGGCATAAATAATTTTAATTTTTACCGCCTTAGTCCTTTAGATTTTTTGATCTCATAGTAATTATTAGCAAACTAATTAAAAATGAGTACATACACACACAGATGAAACATCAAGGTTATAGTAAGTGCGCAAAGGATCATTTAATCGCAGGACGTTAATCAATATAGTTCGCAATATTCAACAGAAAATCTCCTAGACGCCACATTTTAAAGCGGATTTTTTAGTAAGGGATTGACTAACGGCAAGTAAATGTAACTTTGGGGCCGTACTTGTTGTGGAAGATCGAGGAAAAAGGCGATGGGAGGAATGTACCTTTAACAATGCATCTGTCTGTACACAATTTAGAGAAAGCTTTTGAATGTGGAAAATGCGGCAAGGCGATTAGACGCAAAAAAAAAAAAAAACGGAGGTAAAGCTTTCGACTGTGGCGAAGTTTTTCCACATTTTAATGTAGTTTAATATACCACGCTCGCAACAAGAACTACTACGCAAATGTGAGGTATGCTGCAAAGCATACAGGAATAAAATCGAATTTAATAAGACATTTTCATGAGCACTGTATGTATAAACTTAACCAAGACACTCGTGTGCGTATAGTAAAGAGAAATGTTGAGTGGGAAATTGCGTGGAAAGGCATTTGCGCACAAATTGTCACATATACAAATACGTATCATCACTTAGATCAAAACCCGTGTTAATCTGTGTATCACTTGAGCACTGGGCTAATTTGAACACTGGGCAGAAATTGTATAAGTGACAATGTATTACAGCATCTCGCGCTAGGCTGAGCAAATGTGATTTTCAGAACTGAATTATATGCCTAGTAATCGACTAATCGTTTAAATTTGTGTGTTATATAATTAACGGTTTGCGCCCAGTGAATGTGTTCGGTGTTATTGTTGGGCATCACGTTTTTTTTGCAGGGTATAAGTTACCTTTTGTATAGTATAGTGCAGTATAGTATAGTAAAGTATAGTATAGTATAGTATAGTATAGTATAGTATAATATAGTATAGTATAGTGTAGTATAGACTACAGTACAGTACAGATGTATAACATAGTATAGTAATGTAGTAAAGTGCTATTATATCATAATAGGACAACACGCAAGCAAGTATATAACAAGTAAATAGCAAGTAAATAACTAGATCGATTTAGGGTTTAACTGGACGGGGCGGGGCGCAGGGTGGCCTGATGGTCGACGCGACTATAATCTCACGTGCCAAAAGGTCGCGAGTTCGACCCCGACCTCAGCCACTCCTAGAATTTTCGAGAAAAGAAGTGCCCTGTGATGCATCGTGATCGTGTCAACTGTAGCATGTAAAATATCCTGGGAATGTTTGGCTGGAATAACCTTGCTAAATTTCACTGTCGTATTTTGGTGCTGTGGTTTTGGGTTGGGAGCGCGTACAGTGTAACACAGGGTAGTGCGTAGTATTAAAAAACGTTTATTTTCAGCGCTGTTAGTTCTTTGTGAATTAGTCGTTAATCTATTTTCAGATAAAACGTAGCTCACTAAGAGTTGAACTAACTTTACGTGGTCATCGTGATTGAGCGGTTTGAGAGCTCAGCCTGGTTGTTTGCGGATCTGGTCGAACCCCTGGAGAGGGGAACTTGGCAAAATCCCCGCCAGGACTGCCGGCCAGGGTAGCGTGAAAGGCTACCACGCTCCTTTCAGCGGCCATGAGAACTATTCTGGTCAATTCTGGACAACCTTTCGCCCCCTACGATGATCGGAGGTTTTCCGGTTCAAATCCGCGGGTTGGCGCCTCCCTTTACCGGACATTTCTTCTTCTTTAAAAAGTATGGTAAATGTTCAAAATTGAGGCGGTTCAGCAACACGAGCATTAATTTGCTCCGGCTTACTTAAGGCTCAAAGAAATTAATTTAAAAAAAAAAAACTAAAAAAAAAAAACCTTACGCATTGTTCGTTTTAAGGAAAAGGAGATAATATTTCTTTGGAAATGTTTGCAGGCGAATTGCATAAAAAAAAAGGAAAAACATAAAAAAAACAACAACAAACATGCGTAATTAAAACAATAAACGATACATTAAAACTTTCCCCCCATTTGAAACTTGCTTAAGTACGTCTTTCTACCACCATATACGGCAAGTAGGGGTATAACTTTAAAACGAAGGAGAAATAAAAGTTAAAACCACGGGTAAAATAAAAAAATGAAATGAAAAAAATAAATAAAAATATAAAAAAGGCCAGCAGAAACAGAAAAGAGTTTGCCTAATCAAATTTTAATACAACCATCCGTAGTCTGGGCACGAAGCTCTATACGAGCGTGCGGGCATTTGAGCTCAAAATCTTCCGTCCGTTCTAGAATTTTGCATTTTCTATATTCCCTCTTAAAACTCATACCATCCCATTTCCCCCCCCCCCCCCCCCCCCCCACATCTCCATTCTAGAATCCCTCACCGAGAGTTATATACAGCGAATACATAACGTACGCTCGGAGTGGCACAATGTTTGGGGGGAAGGGTTGGGGGGGTACGGAGAGAGAGGAGTAAAAAAAAAAACAAAACATTTCAGTCAACTTTGTATTCAAATGAAATTCGCCTTAACAGCGTTAGGCCGGAGTGCCCTTTCTTTTCCTTACAAAGCGAAACTGACACTAATAAATTCAAAATAGCCCCTTAAATAATAGAAGAGGGCAGTTTTTTTTTATTTTTTATTTTGTATTCTTATAGCCCAGCCACTGAGAGAGAGAGAAGTCAGAGAAATTTTAAAAGATGAACATGAGAAAAGAAGAAGTTGTGTGTATAACAAAAAATAAATGGAGTTAAGAAAAGAAGTTCATTTCAGTAATTGTATTAAGTCATCTGAAACAAGTAAGGGAGCGGAAACGGAAGTGAACTTTGGCGCAATGCGCTTGACTCGTTGCGGGTCCGAATTAGTTACCGTCTCCCACACCCTTTCGTTGACGTTATTTGCATTGCTGACACTGATGGCGCTAGCCAGCACTTGAAATCAATATAGAGCAGTGACATTTGCCGCCAGATTGGCACCAGTATGGGTTTTGGAGGGCATAACTACAAGGTGCACTACGTAAAAATGGAGGGAAAAACAACGGAAGAGCGGATTTCTTAGGCTTAAAATAACGTTGTTTTCTCCAACAACAAAAAATCGCGCTATTAGGTCTAAGAAATCACTCTTCACAGCATCGGCTTCAGTATGACGCCCTTCTGTTTTTCTCTGCAGTGCCCCTTGCAGCTAACCCATTAAGGCTCCAGCATAGAGTTATATACAATAATACTACGTCGTGGCACTGCTCTATTGTCGTCACAGCTATGTAGTTTAAATTTTCCCGTTTGGTCTCACGCCCAAAACAAGAAAGTGAGGCGGGTGGAGTCGTATTTCAAGCGAGAAGTAGCCTAATTCAATGGACGCAAACCGCTAATCCGCCGTTGTTCGTCGATTTATCTCTGGAAATCTATTCACCTATATGTTTATATGCGTGCAGGTGTTTAAAAATGCTGCCTATGGACGTTTCCTTTTGGCCGTGTCAGTATGGGTCAGCGTTAGGACCTTGGGCTTTGGTTTCAAAGGTCGTGGGTTCGATTCTCCTCTCAGGAAGTCTGACATATAAGTTCAAAAGGCAACGTAAATAGGTTTGCATCTGTATTTATTTAACTCTTGTTGAACCTGTCGCAAATCTTGTTTACTTTCATGTTTGCTGGGACCAATGAATGGCCAATCTTAGTCTTGTGTGACTAATCTTACATATATGTGCGCGTTATCTATGGATTGTAATTTTATTTCCGTTTCCTGACTCTAGAACCTGCTAGAAACTTCCATTTCCCATAATACCCTTCCTATTTCGCGGTTTTCAGGGATTACCAAAACGTATTTAAGCAAGGGGCCAGCTGGAAACTCAGAAAGCCTTCGGGCCAGCCAACTGGCTGGTCCTCCTTTGACCCCTGCTAGGTCTCCTAGTTAGGGGGATTTTTGGCTGTTAGGCCTTTAGTAGGCCCAATTTTGGTTAGGCTCTTTTCCCCCAACCTAAACCAAGTATCTTAACTCTAATTTAACCCTAAAGTTCCCCAGTTTTTGTTCAGTCTTATAGCTTGCTCTCCCACTTTGTTATTTTTCGTCAGATCCCTTGGCTTTCCGTCTTTAGTCCTTGTTTCACGTTTAAGTGTTCCATTCGTTTCACTTCGAGTGTGGCGCGGCAAATAAGCGCCCCTCCAATGGCAGTATGACTATGGTAGAATCTCGGTTTTAGGTTTCAAAGGTCGTGGGTTCGATTCGCCGCTCAGCCAGTCTGACACATATATAAGTCCAGAAGGCAACGTAAATAGGTTTGCATCTGTATTTATTCACCTATATATGGACATGCAAGGTTTATGTACGTCCTATTCTCCAGTATACGCGAGCCAGGTTTGGTCTCCATACCAATTAAGGGACACTGACACGGTGAAGTCGGTTCAGAGGCGATTCACTAATACCTTGCATTTTACAATACTGCCAACGACTCAATTCTCTTAAACTCGAATCCCTCGAAGTACATAGATTATAAAGCGATGTTATTCTTATTGACAAAATAATGCATAATTTATTATATCATTCGATTTCCCGTTTTGAAGATCAATGCTTCATCACTTACTCATTGAAATTAGTAATCCCGAAGTTTAAACTTAACTGCAGAAAAAAACTTATTCTGCGTCCGGGTTATCCCGGCTTGGAATTCGTTGACTGATGAGGCTGTCTCGGCTCCGTCATAGTCTGCTTTTGGAAGATTACTTCACAAACACTCTCTAAGGGCTTTCCTTTTGCGACCCGAGTTTCATGCTTGGTTTTATTGACCTATCCTTTAAGGACTGGGCGAGTCATTAGTGGTCTGTTCCGGACCCTTTCTTTTTCCCTTTTGCTGCTGGTGGCAAATGAATTATGTGATTATTATTATCATTATAATTCGCTCACTCAATCGGCGTCGTGCCTGCTTCGCCAATATATTTGTTATCATATTATGCTGGAAGACATTCCCACCCCAAAAAACAGTGTCCTATACTCTTGTTCACGAAAGAATGTTTTCCCTTAAATGGACATTTCTCTGATCTAATAGAAATAAATTAACTGAGCCAAAAACGGTTTCGCCGTTTAGAAAAAAAAAACATTAGAGCTCGTATCCCCATACTCACAGCCCTGAAAGTACACGAATAAAAACGGATTACTCGAACGCAACGAACTATAATTTGTGTTCATTTTGTGTATGCATTTTTATCTTTCAATTTTGTAGTGTTTTGCTGTTTAGGCGTCTATTTGTGTGTGTTTTAGGGTTTACGTTTTGCGAATTGGAGTTCGTTGCGTACGAGTGAACTCGAATCCGTTTTTATTCGTGTACCTTCAGGGCTGTGAGTATGGGGATACGAGCTCTAATGTTTTTTTTTCTAAACGGCGAAGCCGTTTTTTGCTCAGTTAATTTGTTGGCTTTTTTCGCTTCCATTTTATATGTGTCCACTGTCCACCAATTTTTGTTTTCGAAAAAACGGAACATTAGAAATGGATACTTATGTTTAGGTTCCGCCGAAGGTTTGTCCCATGATTATTATTTGATGGCAACACATTAGCGTATTTCTGGATTTAGCATGCGTCATCTCGATGGGTAGTTCGATTCTGGATTGTGTCAGTATCGTGGCAACAATCGCCGAAACAACAATTCAACTGGCTTCCCGAAGCCCGCATTGAAAAAGTAAACAAGTCACACAGTCATGTCGGCCGCCCAATACTACGGCCTCAAAATTTAAGACTTCGTACCCTATGGTTTAAAACTTGAAGATTTAAGGAAAAATCAAGACTATTTAATTTTAGTTCTCCACAACGAGCTAGCTAACTCAAACAACGACAATGTTAGTTTCCCGGCACCCAACCGTCGTTGATCTTGTTCGAGTGAGCTATAATCCGATATTGTGCGCCTCGCCTAATGTTACTTTATTGTTACATGTTGCAGCATTGTAACATTTTGACATTGTTAGCCGGTCCGCCGCCTCCTCCTCCTGTCCAATTTTCTGAAATTCTCGTGCGCAAACGAACTCTAATTAGCACGGCCGGCACCGTGCTAATGAATTATTGGTTACTCTCGTCTGTACGAGCCATCATTCGTCACAAGTTAGGGGACGTTCGCGTATTACGTCATCAGGAATATGGCGGCATTTCGCTCAAGAGAGCATGCGCAGAGATGCACAAACGGCCCTCGGGTGGAACTATGGGGGAAAAAAACGCGGTTCAGACATGACAATAGCGATAGCCTGGCTGGGAAAGACAGTTGCAAATCGAAGCTAACTCTGCTCCCGTCCGCGGCTACTTTATGCGATCTCAAAAAAGAACTAAATCTCATCGTTTCGATGGCCAGCCCATTCCTAAAATACCTTAGTTCGACATGTGGGCAACAAAGACAACGACAGCAAAAAAAAAACCTAATGACTAAAACAACGAAGCACAGACGGAAACCAAACCGGCAACCGAACGTTTCCTTTCGACGTCCGAAATCCAAGACGTCGACGGCGACCAACTAACCACCCAAGTTTTTGAACACCACGTCATCAAACTTGGCGAAGCTTGCTATTACCATGTGGGGACTACACACTGAGATGGCCCCTGCTGTACGTTAATTAAGCTCGGACAAAAGCAAGCGGATCAGCTTTCCCGTTCTTTACCAAACAGACGACGCTCGGGGCGACATATTTCTTCATTTTTATCGCGACGATGACCGCTCCGCCCCCCACCATCTCTCGCCGGTAACACACGCCCACCGGTGCATATAAAGTCCACATCATATACCAGGATTCATCACTTGTTAGCAGCCCCCAGAACCAGCCAGACCCCTTCTTAACACTAAAATAGAGATGGAAACTGACGAAATATGGTAAACCTATTTGTTGAAGCTTTGCTAGAGTGCATTGCGGTTGTTGAGTTACACGATTTAACTTGGTGTCTAGAAACGACTGAATTTCGAACATATTCTAAAAGTACTGAGGCCTGTTTAGGCCCTGATGGGTCAGGCTGGGTCCAACAGTGGCAGGACCG
>JAHWFP010066463.1:2234-16532 GCA_023313725.1 Lithobius niger
GTACTTTGTGTTAGCAGCGTTCCTTCATCTTAGCCCCGTTGTCCAGTGACAGTGGACGACAGAGTAGTGCGTTGTTGAGGGGCGTTAGACATCCTTTGTTCAGTCCCTTGTGGACTATTACATCCCCCCCCCCCCCGTTGAGCAGTGTAGTGCAAGTGCAGACTGAGCTAAATGTCTGTCGCAACTGGGGGGGTTGTGATCTTCCCCGGTGTAGTAGAGCTAGGCGTCATGCCGGGAAATTTACACTTATGACCTTATTGCTGAATGTTGTTGCTAGGAATTTGAGTAGGCCTTCAAGGGATGTGGTGGTGCAGACTCTGCTGGAAGACTACCTGTCACTATCAGATGGGAAACTGAATGAGCTTGGTACTCCGGGTGGAGTCGTTCTCTTCTATAGGTGCTGGTTAAGGGGTGTTGCAGAGAGTATCACTAGGTACCCGGTGGATGCATGGTATCTATAGTGTCCGCGGCCTATCCTGAGTTCGCCCCAGAACGACACAGATAATCAATTGTATGTTTTTGGTAGCAGAGTGCCTTGTTGATATCAGAGATTGTTACAAAAACAATGGTGGCCGTCGATTAATGTCGGCCCCTCCAGGAAATAGCTGCAGGACTCAAGATAAACCGCGTACACAATAGATGAGTAGTGCAGTCAGTAATTGGGGCTTCTCAGGAAGCTGGTAGTGGTGTGGCCGGACAATCTAAAGTCTTTTTCAATGAGTCGTATGTTGGGTGTTAAGGGGTGGTATTGGAGTCTGGATTTAGGGATTAAAGAGGCACGATTGCTGGTTTCTCCCCTTTGCTCCATCAGCTATGATGGCGGAGTTGGTGGCACAGTCAGTGGCGCTGGGCATTTCTGAAGAGCTTCCTGCTTTGGGCTCCTCCTCCATCCAGTCGGAATCGCAATCGATGATCAAGTTTCTCCGTTGTAGCGTTGACCACCTTGACCCCACATCCAGACACTGCCCTGTCTTTAGTTGAGTTTAGTTTAGTTGGTTTGTCCTCCCTAAAAACAAACAAACAATATTGTCCCTCACATCGTCATGGGGCAGATAACGCAGTTTGGGTCCGAGTTCCCTAAAAAAAAAAAAAAGCAAAATCAAAGTAATCGAGGCAGACAATGGAGGAGCACAGTTTGGAAACAATTCAACTGAATTCGGAAGCCCGCATTAAAGAACTAAAAAAAATCGTTCAATCAAGTCGGCTGCCCAATTACGGCCTCAAAATTATAGATTGATATGGTTTAAAACTGGAAGATTTAAGCGAAAATCAGGATCATTTTATTTTGGTTCTTTAACAACGAATTTACGGGTTTATTCATAGCAGTGAGGCCCGGGAGCTGACAGTCACTTATCCCGCGCCCAAGCATCGGTGCATCTCCCCTCCAATCTGGTGTGCTTCGGCCTCCTTGCTGCACCATTGTTGCTGGTTGCAGCATTTTAACAGCTTGACATTGTTAGCCGTTTCTGTCCTGTCGTGGGTCACGCAGGCGAGCTACGTACTTTTGTTGTCAAGGCCTCTCCAGACAGAAGAAATGCGTGCGAAGCTATGCGTAACTACGTGCCTACAAGGTCAACATTGCAGCAATCGTGTGGTTGGTGTTGCGTTAAGGACGAATATTGAAGTCTTTTTTACACCATACTACGTCGGCGTGCTGCCGCGAGCAACCAGTCTGGTTAGGGCTTCAGACTGGGAGATTTTCTTAACGTGTGCTTTTGAAAACGCTTTAATCCAGTCATTTTTGGTGAAAAAAAAGGTTAAACATCAAACTAATTGTAAAAGACGTAAAGTAAGGTTTTACAGACCTGGAATAATATCCCCAACAACATATCAAAAGTCTAGAGAAATATAAGTATGGGAAAGCCGCCATATTGGCCGCCATCTTGGATTCGCTCACGAAATCTGTAAAATGCATATTTTGCTCCGATTTGCTTAAAAAATATACCAAATAGAAAGTGTTTGGAACCAGGAATCATGTAAAGACTCCATCTCATCTGGGTTCTTTAATGTTCCATTTAATACAAAATTTTAATAATGAAGATAGTTACGGTATGAACTTTATAGTCAAGAGGAAATTTGAGTGGACCTTGTACGGAGGGGTATAAAGCATTTTATTGCTGGAACTTACTCAAAAGGATGTGCACTTTAAGATTCTGTAGGATGCCAATCTGAAAACCTTGGGCATTGAAGATGACAGACAAAATGGTGCCCAGTCTAAGCTCAATTTTTCCCATTTTGGCATATTATCCAAAACCGTTGGTGGTACAGAAAAATGGTAGAGAAAAAAGTTGTTTGCAATAATGTATTCCATAACGTTATGTCCCATTACTTTTTTTCATATCTCCTACGGTTTTTGAGAAAAACGGTCATTTTGGGCCATTTGGGCCTATTTAGTGCCCATAGATGTCTCAATTTACCTACTTACAACTTTCAACCACTGTTGCGTCGTTTCTAATTCCGTTGGATTACTCCAATTAGATTCATTAAAAAAGTGGTAATGTCTTCTTTGCATCAAGTATAATTAAAAGGATCTAATATTGTTAGATACCGAAGTATGCCCGTTTTACTAGGGGCAGGTATCACAGTCACGTTCGCTTTTTCGCTCATTTTCAACTTTCGACTGCTATTCCGATGCTTCTAATGCAGGTGGGTGACTCCAATTAGGTTTATTCGTAAGGTGGGAATGTCTTCTTTGCATCAAGGGTACATAAAAGTGTTTATCAGTGTTAGGAACCGAGCTGCGCCCGTCTTATTGGGGGCTGTTATCACAGTCATCGTTCGATTTTTTACTCATTTTCAATTCTCAACTAAGTATTCCGACGTTTCTAATTTAGGTGGATGACTCCAGTTAAATTCATCCCAAAGGTGGGAATGTCTTCCTTGCATCAAGGATAAATAAAATGATTTATCATTGTTAGGCACCGATCTACGCCCTTTTTTACTAGGGGATGGTATCACAGTCACCGTTCGAATTTTCGCTCATTTTCGACTTTCAACTGGTATTCTGGCGTTTCTAATTTAGGTAGACGACTCCAATTCGATTTATTCGAAAGAAGAAATTGCCACCTTTCGAATGAATCTAATTGGAGTCATCCACCTCAATTAAAACTATCGGAATATCAGTTGAAAGTCGAAAATGAGCAAAAAATCGAAAGGTGACTGTGATACCAGCCCCTAGTAAAACGTGCATAGCTCGGTCTGTAAGAATGGTAGACACTTTTAATTACACTTGATGCAAACGAGACATTTCCACCTTTCGAATGAACCTACTTGGAGTCATCCACCTAAATTAGAAACGTCGGAATAGCAGTTGAAAATTGAAAATGAGCGAAAAATCGAACGGTGACTGTGGCACCAGCCCCTAGTAAAACGGGCATAGCTCGATATCTAACTATGGTCGACTCTTTTAATTATACTTGATGTAAAGAAGACATTCCCATCTTTTGAATGAACTTAATTGGAGTTATCTAACTGAATTAGAAACGACGCAACTGTGGTTGAAAGTTGTAAGTTGGTAAATTGAGACATATATAAATGGCCGAAAATGGACCAAAATGGCCGTTTTTTCACGAAAATCGTAAATTTGAAAAAATAGTAATGAAACATACATTGCAGAGTACATTATTGCAAACAACTTTTATTTCAACCGTTTTTCTGTACCAGTAGCGGTTCTTGGATAATAGGCCAAATTGGCAAAAATTGATCTCAGGTTGGGCGCCATTTTCAAAGCCATCTTTAATGCCCAAGCTTTTCAGCTTGGCGCCCTACAGAATCTTAAAGTGCACATCTTTTTGAGTAAGTTCCAGCAATAAAATGCGTTATACCCCTCCGTGCAAGATTCACTCAAATTTCCTCCGGCCTATAACGTTCATACCTTAACTATCTTCATTATCAACATTTTGTATTAAATAGAACATTGAAGAAACCAGATGAGATGAAGTCTTTACATGATTCCTGGTTCCAAACATTCATGGTTCCTGGTTGGTATATTTGTGAAGTAAATCGGAGCAAATATGCATTTTACAGATTTCGTGAGTGAATCCAAGATGGCGGCCAATATGGCGGCTTTCCCATACGTGGATTTCTCTAGACTTTTGATATGTTGTTGGGGATATTATTCCAGGTTTATAAAACTTACTTTATTTCTTTTACAATTAGTTTGATGTTTTCACCTAAAATGACTGGACTACTTTGCATTTTTAATGTTGTTTCCTGTATCTAATTTTGTGGGGCTGGCGAACAGATTTAGTTAATGCTCCGAATTAAGTCCTCAGTCAGTCAGTCCTCGTCGAGGATCCGGTAACCCAGTTTGGGTTCGTTCTCCCTAAAAACAAACAACAACAACGATGCCAGATCCTTAATAAATCAACTTAACTCCAGATCCTGGATGAGAAGGTCCCGGTGGTGTCTCGTGCTCATGTCAATTGTGACATGTCAATGATCCTGCCTTTTCTGCTTAAATTTCTCCAGCTAAATTGTTCCTCTCATTACCTCAATCACCCTGTATGTATAGTTCGTCAAGAGGTTTCGACGCCATTTGGTGGATTTCGCCTGAACGGGTTAAAAGTGCCAACAGTAAGGGTGCAGTTTAGGCATTGAGACCTTCTCACTCGCCGAACGCTATTTGCTAGGCAACCGTTATTTATTTACGATGAGTTTCCCGTTTCTACCAAATGTATGCAGTAACACATAAAAATTTAAATGCATCATAAATAACAACACGGATAAGAACAGTGCAACAGTAATTTTAAACATTATTACAACATTGTTGTCATTTCACGTTATTGCCAAAATTTGCTATTCTCGTACAAAGAACTGCATCTGGCAGTGATCAGACAACGGTAGAATAAATAGCTGCTCGCAGCGAGAATTCAATCCTACATGGCGTCCATTTCGAGATTACCGAAGCGAAGAAAAAACCAATGAATGCCGGCATTCAGTAACCAGTCCATCGTTGTGTACGGCAGTAAAAATTGTTTTCTTGCTGTCATAAATCGAAGCTGTGATGTTGCATGCATCGTACGTCACGTCACGAGGCACGAAGAGAAGATCTGCGTCCACGGTTACTACGTATAGACTACTCGAAAACAGCATTCTCCGGTAAAGGCGAGAAGCAGCCGTCAGATTTAGCATTAACCAAATAAAAGCAAGTGAGCGAGAAAACTGTCATTGCGTAAACCCGCCCTAAGTTATTGAAGATAGTGATTAATTAACAGTGCTGTTTAGGAGCCGTCGGATATTATGCGTGCACCCATCGCAGGGTCCCCCACTAAAATACCGAAATAATTTTCCCGAGATTTCCAGGTTTTGCAGAGTAGTTGAAATCAATTTCCATTGAAGATATTTACCATAATTTTTGGAAGGAAATTTTTCACACATTTTTCCAGTTTTATTTCTTTATAGGGCAAAAGAGTGGCCCACAATTTAATGAAGTTTTAGGTCTCAACACACAGAAATACAAGGATGATTTTATTTTAACACAATGTTATCCAAAAATGTATTTAGAACTATGGCTGAAAATGTGGCTTTGCATTTCCCCGAGTTTTCCAGATTTTTGGGGGGAAAATCTGAGAGTTCCATGTGTTTTCCTTGAGTTTCAAATGTAGTTTAATTCTTTGAATTTTCCAGGGTTTCCAGGTTGGCGGGAACCCCGTAATGGGCAAACTCCTCCACCTTGTAATTTTTTTATATTTCCACGTGTTTGGAAACCACGCTACGCCAAGTCGAAAAAAAAAATGAAATTTGGAAGATTAACGCATCGCGAATCACCTGTATGTTTGTGTTTTCCCGCTCATTATGTAACTTGTTACTTTTCTTGGAAGGCAATCAAAGGAAACAAGTTCGTGATAGTCAGCGTCCGGCGAAGGTGTATTTATGTTTTTTTTCTTTCCGTTTTTTTTTTTAGTCATTTTCTAAATAAGGATTACGACAAACTTTACGCGTGGCAACCACTTGATGAATGGATTTCCCGCAGCTGCTCCAAAAAAAAAAAAAGAGAAAGTCAGATTTACGTTGAAGATTCGTGTGCCAATAATTCAGACCAAAAAATTGATCACCGCTATTTGCACAGCCGTTTTCCAGACTCAGTGAACTGAAATGATAAATAAATAAATAATATTCAAGAAAGAAACTGTTCCATTTGCGTTAAAAAGCCAAAAAGTAATTAAAAAAAAAGTCATAACTATAGAGCAAAAGCAATCAACGTCAAAATGGCTACTCGCTAGTTGACTAGCTGCAAGGGGCACCAAATAAACATGGCAATAAAAAAACAACGGCGTCATTAGCCAAGCCAGTCCCGTGAGAGCGCGTCTCTTAGGCCTAAAAAAAATTGAGGTCGTCAATCGGAAAAGAAAACATTCCATTTGCTGAAAATTGCTGCAACTGTCAACAAATATAAAAAAAAAACCGCGCATTTTAGGCCTAAGAAATCCGCTCTTACAGCATTGGCTTCAGTGAAAGACGACATTCTTTTCACCTCCCTGTTTATCTAGTGCTCCTTGCAGCTAGGCTAGTTACTGGCTCCAGCTAAGAGTTATATAGGGCAGTGACACAACGTTGTATTATTGTATATAACTCTATGCTGGAGCCAGTAACTGGGATAGCTGCAAGGGTCACTGGCAGGGCCGTAGCGAGCCCCCCGCCACCATCGAAAGTTTTGAAAGTCGCCGCCGCATCGAAAAAAATTATCTTTCCCGCCAGCAAAAAATTTTGTACGGTGCACACCTCTTGCTTGAAGACGAGAGCTCCACACCGCATACTTGCAATGCATGCTTGACTCACGCGCTCATTGACGCCAGCGAAGGATAATATATTGTTTCCTAACTGTACTCTTACGTAGGCGGTTACGGAGACGGCGCTGCCATCTACAAAGTAAGCCGCTTCACACGACGTCAATGAGTTTCACTTTGATTATTGTTGACTTGCTTTGCTAAACATCCATCAAGAAATGGACATTGATGTTAAGGTAATTTTGGCATCGTGGGTAGGGCGCAAAAACCGACGTTGCGAATTTTTTCTGGATTTTTAGTTGAACAACCGTAAGTGGAAATAATAAGTGATTTTTAAATTTTATTTGTACTTCAAGGAAAATGTTGGAGGGGGCGAGGGATGAGGTCTGATTGTATGGTAAGTGTGAAACTGTAATTTCACAATGGTTCTGACTACAGGAACACTGTTTACAAAAAAATAAAAGTTTCGTCTAAAAAAGTTGGCATTAATGTAGCGGGGGGTATCATAAAGTCCTGGCTACGGCCCTGGTCACTGGAGGGGGAAAAGAAATGTGTCTTACTGAAGACAATGCTGTTAAGAGTGGATTTCTTAGGCCTATAATGCGCGATTTTTGTCGATTTGTTGGCAGTTGCTGACATTTTTAAGCAAGCGGAATCTTTATTTTCCAATTACAACCTAGCAGCATAAAGGATTGGAGAAAACAACGTTTTATTAAGCCTATGAAATCCGCTCTCAAAGCACTGCCTTGACTAGAAGTGTCCTTGTTTAACCCTCCATTTCAATCTAGTGCCCCTTGCAGCGATCTCTCTTGTAGCCAATATGACGTCACATGACGTTGCTCTATATCATAATATGACGTTATTGTATATAATTCTATGCTGGAGCCAGTAATTGGGCTAGCTGCAAGGAACACTGGATGAACATGGATGGGAAAAAGAAGAGCGTCTTACTGAAGCCAATACTATTACAGTGGATTTTTTAGGCCTAAAACGGGCGATTTTTTCCATCTGTTGGCACTTGCTGGATTTTCTTTTACGATTACAACCTCGCACCATAAAGGATTGGAGAAAACAACATTTTTTTAGACCTAAGAAATCTTCTCTCAAGCATTGGCTTGACTAGAATGCTATTGTTTTTACCTCCATTTTAATCTGGTGCTCCTTGCAGACAGCTCTCCAGATGCCAGCCTCGTAACCAATATGGCGTTATTATCGCTGCTCTATATGAGACCTTGTAATATACTAATACTCTTCGCTACGTTACTTTTCCATCGAGCGATTTAGCGAAAATCGAGTATGGAGTAAAGTCGACGTCAAAATGAAACATTTTACATTACTTTTAATTCCGTTTATTTAGATGCAGTTTGACCAAGTGAGGTGATTGCTCTAAGGTTTGATGGAGATGACACACCGCACACTTGTTGCGCTAAACCGCTTCCAGGAAAGGAAACACGGATATTCCACAATTAGATTGCAATCGGTTTGCAGGTGGCTGTATCCTTCCGCTATTCTCTATGTATTGCTCTATTTTTTTTATACGTATTATTTTATGAAGTTACTACGTCACCAAGCAAAGATATCTTCCCGTTTAGTGTATGCTGAGCTCCGTAATCGTATTGTGAAATACGAGACACAATGTTAACATAGATTATAAAGTAAACTAGAATTGCTTCTTACTACTGCCAAGCCTACGCGAGGACCCTATGGCTGCAAAGCCAACACACCAACCACAACACCCAACTCCTCCTCACCTCCGAGGTACTCGACCCCCACCTACTCCACCACCCCAGGAGAATACCTTTCCTCCTCCTCACTCCCCCGGTCTCATCCCTCCATCCCAGAAGCCACCAGACATTCTCTTCTGCCACCCTCCTCGCCCAATTCCTCCCTTACCCGAAGGTCTTCCAGCCCCCTAACGTCCACCAGCACATGCGCCAACGTTTCCTCAGCCTCTCCACAAATACTGCATGTCACATCATCGTCTTCCCCTCCCACCTTCCAGACCAATACCCTCGTATCAATTGCCCGCTATCCCTGAACAACAGGACACTCCCCCAATCCCCTCTACAGCAGCTATCCCACGCAATGGAGAGCTCTTTCTCTTTTCCTCCTGACACTTAGGCGCAGAAGACTTACTCTCCAGCTCCTGTGTCCACCTCTGTGCTTCCAACTCCGTAATTCCCCTTCTCCATTTCCTATCCTCCTCCAATCCCTCCCACCCTTCACAGACTACACACCCAGGAACCGCGTCCTCACCCACCACTCAGTGGAGCACCTCCCCGTCACATAGTCATACACCTTACGCGTGATCATTATCTCTTCTAGGAGCCCTCTATAACCTCCTATCTAACCCCACCTTCACCATCAACTCCCTAGCCTGAAAACCCGACCATCCACCATTTCCCCCATAACCCTCCTCCCCCACTGACAAGGAAACGATTAGCTCCCAAAGCCCACCTACCCAACTCGTCCTGAAACCTTTCCAGCTGCTTCCAAATCTTCGTCTCATATGCCAAATGTCGCTCCCAGAACTGCCTTTCCCTTCCACACAATCCTCGCAACCTCATACTTATTGTAACCCCACATTGCCACCTTCTTAATCATACCCTTCACCTTCCCGGCCATACGTGCCAAATAATGCGGCCACACATACAAGTCTCACCCCTACGTATTCACACTCCGTAACCCTTTTCTTCTCAATTCCCCCCCACCCAAAGCGCCGCGGGGACCCCCCGCTCCCCAATTGCTTCCTCCCACTCATCCTCCCCCACACCAAACACCTTATACCCTGACTTCTCAGCACTGAATGCCACCTTCATCTCAGCACCACCATTCTGCGCGCGCACACACACACCCCCAGCAAAGCTTCCAGGCCTTCCCTTTCACCCTCTAAGGTGGGAGGGAAGGCCGCCACATGATCTCACACCCGGTGTCCCGATCCCTTCCCTGTCCTCGACGGTCCCCAAGACAAAACCCCTCCCCCACTCCACCAACCTGCTCTCCAAACCCCTCAAATAAATTACAAACAGCAGAGGAGACAACGCACAGCCCTGCCTCAAACCTCTCTTACACTACACCCACTCCGTCTCCACACCATTCCAATGCCAATTGACCTTATCTTATTTACTTTTTTTGCATTTTCTCTGCTAGATGGCATTAAACTACAATATGAACGTGTAGAGATTTTGAGTCGGGGCTAACTCTCTCCAGGACATTACAGGCGAGACGTGTAAAGTGCCGCGGATAACTGGTTGCAAGACCGTACGCGTATCACGTGTACGTACGCATATCAAGGTTGTGACAAGATGGTTGCCAACATATAACTTTTCCCAAGAAAATGATGATTTTCAATTTTCCAAATTACGTGCCTCGCTCGCTGTGGCTAAACATATACCATCAGAAACCCTCAACCATAACCTGGCCGAGAGCGATGGTGACAGATGGCGGTACATCAGTGACGCTTGTATTGTCCTGCAATTGTGATTGAGTGGTCTTGCTGCGAGTGTCCATTAGGGACTTTACCCTAGCTGGAGATTTCGCTCTATTTTTGAACCCAGTTCCAGGACAAAAGAAAAGTGAAGTCAACTCCGTACCTTAACTCCTTTCCTTCATGCGTGTGAAAAAAGGTTTATTTTATGACGTCTGTGTAAAACTTTGTACAAATGTTTACATTTGTTCGAAAAGACAAACTGTTCGACAAATGAGGAGTGCCATCTATGATCGAATTCACGAACGAGGTAAAATTAGCTTTTTTTTAGCGCAGTTTGTCAGTTCCTATCACCAGCGTGTGACGTATAATAAAGATGTACTAATCGGCTGCCTAGGGCACCAACATTGTAGGGTGCAGCAGTTCGGTAATTAGTATTAGTGCAAATGGTAACAATTATTTAATATAGAGGAAAAAAAAGACATATAGGCCTAAAAAAATAGTACTTCCACAGTTGCCAAAACGTAGATCACGTAAACCGTTCAGAAGGCGCGAGTTGCCTGTATTAGCTGTTGTTTTGTCTACGAAAATGCCACTGTATTACTCTGGGATTTTAAATATATGCTAGATCAATCCTTGAATACGCGAGTTCGGTCTGGTCACCCCATACGCTCAAGGATATTCTACTTGCTGAATCCACATCAAAGGTGTTTTACTAAGTTATTCCTGGCCACTGCGGTACACAGTATTTGGCTCATTTGACTAGTTTAGAAACTGAATCACAGGAAAACAAACTTAAAGCACAAACTTGCGTTTCACTTATTCAATTGCACATGGTGTATTAAATGCTCACTACAACCCGTTTCGTACGGTTGTAGACATATTTTTTTTCTCGAATGGGTTTGTAGGTGTGCGGAACTCTGCCAGCCCCACGATCGAGTTTTGACCAGACGATGACACTTGAATTTATCTTTTTTTTTTCTAAATGACTGCCTATGCTACATGAGAAAAACTTGAAATGGAGGCGCCGATTTTATTGCTACTAGTCCCTAGGTGAAAGTCGTAGGTTTTCTGAATGGCTGCGTCATACGTCACATCAGGAATAAACTGAACATTTATTTTCATTTTGCGCGCTCTTGTTCATACACGCGTGGGGAGAACTTTTACGTCATTTCCAACACTCGCGAGTGTCGAAAATGACGTAAATTTGACGGAACCATTGGGATGCAAACATGGCACCATTTTTAACAAACATGGCGTCATACAACGATAACTTCAAATTTGTGTCAATTTCGACACCCGCGTGTGTCCAGGAACTTGCCCCGAGTCAGATGTTGCCCCAAATTATGCCGTTTTGTTATAGAGCTAACGCCATCCAGTCTCCAAAACGACGTTGTGTGCAGACGGCTTTAGGTAGGGACCGGCAATAATTTATGGTGGGGGAGGGGTGGGGGAAGGCAGAGGAAATGAAAATGTGACCGCCAAATTTTCGATGACTCCGCTTCGAAACCCTAAAAAATCATGACCGCCGGCCCCGGGGCGCCGCGCTGGGGGTGTGAAAATGGGGTGACCCCCAAATGAAAATGTGCTTTTGGTATGCCTATTTTGTATGCTGCAAGCTACCGCTAGTTGTAAGGAAAACCTGCCTCGTTTTAACGAAAGGACAAGTTGGGTTAAAAATGTTCTACAAAACACTGAATGAGTTCCTTACAGCCATCTTGTGTCGATTTTTATACAATAAGCATGATGAACACACCGTTTGTGTGTATGTCCACATAACACCCGTAACAAAGTCAGCACCTGAGAGACAGAAGAACATACGGAACCACGAGGCAGGACACTTCTAGAACGTTTATTGAAAAAACGAGGCTTAATAGGTCATTGTGGCTGAGTTGTGAGAGCGCTCAGCCTGGGGTGCTGGAGGTTTGCGGATCTGGTCGAACCCCTGGAAAGGGGATCTTGGAAAAGTCCCCGCCAGGACTGCCGGCCAGGGTTAGCGTGAGAGGCTACCATGCTCCTTCAGCAGCTATGGGAACTATATTCTGGCCAATTTCTGGACAATCTTTCGGCCCCTATGATGATCGGAGGTTTCCCGTATCGAATCCCCGGGTTGGCACCTCCCTTTACCAGATACTTCTTCTTCTTCTCTAAAAGTCTGGTAATGTTCCAAATTGAGCCGGTTCAGCCATACAAGCATTAAGTTGCTTCAGCTGACTTAAGGCTCAAAGAAATTATTAAAAAAAAATAGTACTGTTACTAATAATACCTTCACAACCCTGTACAAACTCATACCATGCGGGTGTTGGAGGGAGTGGGGGGGGGGGGAAGAAGAGGAGAGTCTGGGGCTGACTCTGATAATTGAGGCATTTTTTAGAAATTTTGACTGCCGAAAAGTGTAATTTTTTTAGTTCCAAAAATGACTTTAGGTTATTTTGGACAGTGTTTTCTTTTGTGACCTCTCCTCGACGGAGCCTAGAAAAATGTATGACCTCCCTCCCCTCCCAGAAAAAAAATTCATGACCGCCCCCCCCCTCCCCCCCCCCCCCCCCCCCCGGCGATAAATAACGACCGTGTCCATTAGATAAATTTAAGGATGCCGAACGAATATTTCATTATTTATTCTAATACTAGCGAGGAGGTGGGTGGGGGATGGCGTGGGCCCCGATTACCTAACGCCATCAGTTTGACATCACAACCAACAATACCACCAAGACACTGCAGACCTTGGTTGTGCAAATAATAACAACTCTTCTCCAAAGCAAAGTTGTTGACCAACCTTGACTGGATTTCCCGCGAAGCACGAGCGTGAAGAAGGAGCAAGGTCGTGCAATTTTAGCCAGCGCTTTAAATTTGTGATGTTCGTTGTGATTATAAAACACATTTTTTTTCGGACTTTAGCTGTACAATTTGAGACAAAAAGTTACTTCGGTAGGCTGTAGCCGGGATTTTCAAGATTAAGGTTCACGTCATTGCGTAACTCTGTAAGTTGATAAAAAAAAAAAAATACGAAGGAAAAATAACTGGGTTGATAACGGTTTTACCGCCGGAGGATGTGACGTATTTCGGCAATAAAACTCGTTGAAATATTCAATAGAACGGCGTATAAAACGCACGAGCTACTTGCTAAATTTGGATAATCAACATTGCCGTCAAAGAGGTTACACATGGGCTCCAAGGATTAGTGGAACTGCTTATATAAAAGTTTTTAAAGGTAAGAAAAATGAAATTGTCGAATTGGGGAAAAAGGGGACAGACTTAAGGGGAGTTGTAGTTGTACTTCTCGTTGCTCTGTTATCTTTTTGGTCAGATTTTTTTATTTTATTTATTTAATTGTATCCCGAAGTCTCAAGAGAAACTTGTATCGGGTCTAAACAGCAGAAAATGCGTTACGAATTTAAAATATTTTTTTACAATTAGGAATAAATTAATGTGCACAATAAAAAAAAAAGATCTAGTTTCAAAGCATAAAACAACATCGTAATTCATAAACATACAGAAATGAATCCTTCTCGATCAAACTCATTATAACACAAATCACCGCCTGTCAAAAATATAAAATAAGTTATTTATTAATAAACCATTCTTGGCCATAGATGGTCAAAGAGGTTAAAAATAGTTGGTGTATATAAACTCTGACATCTTGTTCCGTAACTGTTTTTTGACCAAAGGAATTTCGTATTCAATGGTTTCATTGTTTAAATAACTTTTTCGAAGTGTCCACTAATTTATGATCTTGATTAAAGTAATTGTATAGTTTCCTACTTTTTTTTAATATCAATTATCTTGTAGTATTTGTATACGTCTGTAGTCTAGTGATCAGAATTCATTTTCTTAAAAAGACTTACGTTCTCACTATATTGGAGCGTCGTGCGCGAAATAGCTTTCGCAACATTTATATAGGTTAGGGTGAATGTAGCAAAACCGTTTCTCATGAGGGGAAAAATAGGGAAATGAATGGCTTTGCAACATTCACACGTATGAAGTATTAGGTTGCAAAACTGAGCCATACAGGAAAGCCAACCGGAAGGAATGTACCTTTAAATAGAACATTAATACGTTTATTTTATATTCTTTGAAGTCTGTCTATTAGTTACCATGGGGGAAATCCATAAACTTCAACCCCGTACCTTATATTACTGGTAA
>JAHWFP010066463.1:16542-37384 GCA_023313725.1 Lithobius niger
TGGGGGAAATCCATAAACTTCAACCCCGTACCTTATATTACTGGTAATCGGGCCATCAAAACCATATTCTTTGAAGTCTGTCTATTACCCTGGGGAAAATCCATAAACTTCAACCCCCGTACCGTATATTACTGGTAATCAGGCCATCAAAACCATATTCTTTGAAGTCTGTCTTAGTTGCCCTGGGGAAAATCCATAAACTTCAACCCCGTACCTTATATTACTGGTAATCAGGCCATCAAAACCATATTCTTTGAAGTCTGTCTATTAGTTACCCTGGGGAAAATTCATAAAATTCAACCCCGTACCTTATATTACTGGTAATCAGGCCATCAAAACCATATTCTTTGAAGTCGGTCTATTAGTTACCCTGGGGATTTTCCCATAAACTTCAACTCCGTACCTTATATTACTGGTAATCAGGCCATCAAAACCATTTTCCATTTTTTTCATTTAACACCTACTTCAACCTGTAAAAGAATGGTAGAAATATTCTTAATTTTGTTTAATAACGAATATGCTCTCACCTAGACATCGAACCAGTGAACCGATTTTAAACTTTTATAGCTTAAAAAGTAGGTATGAACAAGACCTAGAGCCTTTTGAAAACTTGAACGCTATTTTAATGTGACTGCAGTATTATTGTTGTTGTTGTTGTTCTTCTTCTTGGGGAAATTTTGCTCTCACCTAGACATCGAACCAGTGAACCGATTTTCAATTTTTATAGCCTAAACCGTAGGTATTAACAAGGACCAGGGCCTTTTGAACGCTATTTTATTGTGCCCGATTTATTTCAAATAGAAATATCAATTATCATGCACGGCCATAGCCGTGTATATATATGATTGAAGTCTTCTCTCCAGCAAAACTAAAACTATTAATTTCTCCGTTTCTATTCAATATATTTCGACCAAACTTAGCCAGATAGTAGACAGTAACTTTTTCCAACTTTACAACAACTTTTATGCAATTCCGTGCAAGAGCAAACGTAGGGAGCCACACGTAAATTTGAAAACTGTTCACTTTTGGTTGTTGTTGTTGTTGTTCTTGGCTGACACGGTTTCAGAAAAAACTACTGCACCTACCTAAAATCTGGAAAATGATATGAGCCAGAAATTTCCCTGAGCTTCAACCTTACAGGGACCACTTTTTCGATTGGTCGGTCCATTCCGGAGTTATGGGACCCTAAACGATCATTTTGATTGTTTTACATTGTTTTAACCATTGTATTTAGGGGACAATGTAACTCAGCAAACCCCAGATTCATTCTTCGTGCACGTGTTATGTCTCTGCTAAAAAGTTGATTGTTGAACGGTAAAATGGTGGGTGTTTGCTCGTTAAACCCTTTGAAACCCTTTGAAAGAATCAGTGTTTCAGTAAACGCATATATTTTTAAACCAAAGAAACCTGCGTTGTTAATTTCGAGGCCGCTAAAAACGATAGAATTGCGTATTTATTTCGAAGATACAGGCTTTCAGAGCTGAATTGAATTGTTTCAAAGTGGCCAGCAACAATCGACTGCATGCATAAACCTTTGTAGCACGATGGATAGCCGTAAAAAAGGTAAACGGATTACAAATAAAAACATCAAGTGTGCCGTAAAAAAAGGGGTTATATGATTGAATTTTCACTTGTTAAAATGTACACGGATCATTTTTAATTGAAATAATCAAATGTACAATTGAGAAAATTGCATCTGTTTAAGTGCTGTTGTGCTTTACGAATCATAAATTTAAAACGTAAAGCACAACAGCACTTAAACAGATGCAGTTTTCTCATATTGTACATTTGATTATTTCAATTAAAAATCATCAATTTTTATCCGTGTACATTTTAACAAGTAAAAATTCAATCATATAACCCCTTTTTTTACGGCACACTTGACGTTTTTGTTTGTAATCTCATATCGCTGTCATCTCATATCATAATTCTCGTTATTTAATTTACTGAAATATCTCCAAGAAAAAAAAACAGACTTAAGTTTTAAAAAACGCTTAAGTATATTGACAACGGATGTAAGCCATCAGCATTGCACAATATAAAAGAAGCACCAGACTGTTTTTTGGGACGCTGGATATTCTTTTATACTATTAGTGCGACGGTGAAGGCTTACATGTCTTTTTCTTGTATCTGTTTCTTTACTTCCTTTTTTTTTTAAAGGTGTAGATTCGTATTTTATAAGTTTGAGCTGTTTTTTTTTTTATTTGGCTGCCTGTAATTCATAAAGTAGTTTAGCGTGTAAATCCATGTGTTTAGCATGTTCCACAATTTTAGTATCGTTCGTATCAATTTGTATTATTATTTTTTTCTCATTCAGGTAGAATTTGCCACGTGAATAAACCCTTTAAGTGGTTAAACCCTTTAAGATTATACAGATTAGTTTCAGTATCTTTCAAGCCAATTTCAGGGAGACAAATAACACCCCCATTGAATAATATAGTTCACCTCGTCAATTTCAAACTGGTCCCAATTTTTTCTGATACTTCTTATGTTTGCATAAAGTATTTATTGTACTAGCTGTACCCCCGGCGTAACATACGCCGGTCTAGTTGGTTCCCGCGTACCTAAGTGAAATGTTTTACTGGCTAGCACGAAATGAAATTAACTTCGAGACCCCCAATCTGTCTCCTCCCCGCCTCCCCCCGGCCCCCTCTCCGCACATTCTCCCAGTGCATGGTCAGATTTCCCCCCCATGCGCCTACCCACTGGCACCCCTTCCCCCTCTCCACCCCCCCCCCCCCCACCCGATTCCCCCATTCTGTGGTGTGAATATCCCCGCCCCCATCGCCGCTCCCCCTCCCTTTGAACCCCTGTTGTTTATTTTATTTACCCCAGCATTACTAAAAAGCTCATAGCTGTCAGTAAAATTCGTAAATACTATTGATGAATTACACGAAAATAATTAAATTAGAAATTTCTAAGTTTTTTATTGTATTGGGGGTTTATTTATTTACAATTTTGACCAACTGGAGGTCATCTTCACACCTTATACGATTATTACTTGCTTTTCATTTTCATGTTTTCTCGTTTTTATCTTTCCTTCTTTAAATGACCTTTCCTATGTCCTGCACGTTTGGCGATGCCATCGGGGGCCTTTCATTCTCCGGCAGGTCTAACCTTGGTGGTAAGGCATTCGTGTCCCCAAACCTCTTACCATCATCCATTCCTTGGCCGTTTATTGTAAACTGTATTTACATGTAACTGCGGCTGGCTGTCAGTGACTCCCAAGTCCTTGCCAAACCCGTTGCTATCGCAGCAAATATTATTATTATTATTATTATTATTAATTATTAAATCATACAAACTTTATACCAGTATTTCGTACAAATTCCTTCGTTTTCCAAAACAGCCGACGATAGTAAGGTGTCATGTGTTTTTAATGAAAACTAGCCATATCGTTCGTTTCACTCTCACGATTGGCGTTGAGCCACGCTTCAACTAGTTTAGCTTATTTCTTTTCGAATAGCTTGCCTGATTGCAATTTGAGGGTCAAAAAATCAAGTCACAGCAATGAGAATCGGCCTAATCGAAGCGTGATTTAATTACCTTTCATTAGGCACTAATCTCCTCTTTGTAGGTGCCTTAGTTCAAGAGGAGTACAGGTACATGCATGAACATCGTACATTATTATTGGTATAGATTCTTCTCCCATTTCCGTTCACGAAGCAATCGTCATTTGTTACGATTTTTTCCCGCTACTTCAGCCAGGCATCTCGATCTTAACGATGTTTAAACAGCAGCAATATGGATGATGTTCCATTAGGATTTCTTGAGGGCAATAATTATCAACTTGCGTATCATGCTGTAAGATACGCTTCCAAATTTGGCGGCTATCTCACTAATTGTGTCGTGTAAGTTTTCATTTTGGCACTTTTAACTCCAACGAGTTCAAAGTTTCTGTTTCTGTCATTCTGATTCTTGCCTTGTTGGTTTGAAACTGGTTGCTCCACCGAATCGTTCATTTTGCTGTTGTTCAGTTAATTTCTTTTCCATGTTGTTAATTTCATCATTCACTTCCTTTAAACCAAGCTCCAGTTCGTGTAGTTCGTAAATTCAGAGATGCTATGCCTTCTTTCAGTTCTACTTTCGACATCTTACCAAACACTAAAATATTCACGTTGAAATCGTGCACAAAAAAGCTGAGGAAAAAGTTTTGTGGTTTTTTTTTAGTCCGTGTTTTTGTTATATGTTAGGTTAGGTC
This sequence comes from Lithobius niger, assembly GCA_023313725.1. Classification (NCBI taxonomy): domain Eukaryota; kingdom Metazoa; phylum Arthropoda; class Chilopoda; order Lithobiomorpha; family Lithobiidae; genus Lithobius; species Lithobius niger. Next base: position 20,744 of record JAHWFP010066463.1, read on the forward strand.
AGTTGCCTTGGCTCGAATTTCACCAGGCAGGGTAAGGATTTTTTTCCTTGGGCTTTTTAAAGTGCGGCTTTTTTTGCAGTTTTTTTTTAAATCCTAGATTCGTTTTAAATAACCTAGCTAGTATACAACGTGGATATAACTGAACCCGCACGGAACATCAAAATTAAAAAGATAATATCAACATTTTCCGACAAACGTACGTCCAAGTCTTTATTTTGTCTTTATCCTGCTCAAAGCTAGGACGCCGGCATTCTGTACATTTCCACCACATTTCAATGAAATAGTTGAGGTGCGTACCTCCATCACAAACTGCAACAGCGATTACTATGAGATAACCTAAAGGAAGTAACCATCACAATTGCCGGTTAAATATATGTTAGCTTTTAGGTCTAGCTTCAGATTTTCGCCGTAATTGTCAGCTTTTAGGCCTAATTTTTATCTGCCGTTTTAATTTCGTAAGGAAAATTGGAAAAAAGCCATCAGCGAAAATATACACTAGAAATAACGTAGCTCAGTAAGCCAGCTTTATGCACTTTCGTTTCGTCGGAGTGGCATGACCCAGATTCGAACCGGCTACCCAGTTCGCCTAAGTTATTTTTTTTTTAATTCCCTAAGTAGCACCTAATGGAGAAATGGGTTCAACAGTAGGCCTATTCATCCATGCAACAAGGTGTACGAGACTATTTTAAATGAAGCTAATGTGCGTGATTAACGAAATCCTTTTGGTTTTATGGTTACATGCCTTCCTGTGACATGAAGAAAGTTAAATGCGCCAATCAAATGTTATTATTTCATTGCATCGTGAAAGCTGTGTTTTTCAAGCCCGCTTGATTACTACTGAAAAAGGCGACGGATGCACGGAAAAAGTCATTGCTACAGTCTTCCCAGCCATCTCGGATGTAAAGACTAAAAAGGGGCAAGGTGGCTTGACGGTTCAGTACGACTACCACATATACCGGAGGTCTCAGGTTCGAGTCTGAACTCAGCAGCCACATACATTTTCGGGAAGAAAGAGTACTGCGATGCCTCGTGCTGATGTCGATTGTGGCATGTACAAGATCTAAGAATTTCCAATTGGAATTACCTAGCAGTATTGTCCCTCTCTGCTCTGGTGTCATGGTTACAGCTAGCAGCGTGTCAAACCTCCAATGTATAAAACATTTCGCATAAAATATTACTCAAAAAAACATGTGATCCCAATAACTTTTTCCATTTTTACAACCAGTCTACAAAAATGAAGTTAATGTGTGTCGTTAATGAAATGCGTCTATTTTTATGGTTGCGTGTCATCCTGTAATGGTTAAATGCGACGATCCAATGTTATTCTTTAATTGTGTTACGTTGAGAAAGCCGTGTTCTTCCAGTCCACTTGAGTACCACTGAAAAATGCGACGGACAGACGTGGCAGACGCTGTAAATGCGTAGACGTCGTGGCAATGTCCGTGCCCTAACTACTGGTTCATATTTCATTCCATGTCACAAGATCGTCTCACGTCTGTGAGAGATGCTGCGGGTTTCGTTTCCTGGCTCCAAGGCCAGTTAATTCAATTGCTAGAATCTTATTTTACCAAAGCAATGCTTAAAGGCGTCAACTTCCGGCATGCGTATCAACTGGCGTTGCACCAGGAGGTAAGACATGCAGTTCCTACCATAGTTGGTCTTGGTTTGAAGAGTCGCATTGAAGAGTGTCCAATGCTGTTCCACGAGGAGTTAAAACTTACACAACATATTTTTAACGTGGGCTAACCCAGGAAATAGTTAACAACCAATCGTTTCACAATTGGCCGCTTGGGTTACGACCAACTTCGAAAGATGGAACATTGCAGTAATATTATCATGAGCACTCGGCTCAGCACGCGTCCAAAATTGTACGTTATAAATAGTTTACACTCAAGAAATTTTGTTACTCATTTTTTCCTTCCGTTTTACATGGATCTTCCTAAATGATGTAGTACTTCCCTCCTCTGTGTTCCATACAATTTCAAACCTCTACGTTTTTTACCTTGAATGTCTTTACGCAAGCAAACACTAGGATGGTGGTATCTGTCCGACAGGTGTTCCTGTAAGATTTTGAAACGCTTATAACTGTGGACCAATAAGAGAATAACAAACTAAAATGTAAACAGAAAAAGTAACAGTAAAGAAAGTAACAGTAAAGAAAGTAAGGGTACAAAGGAGTACAAAACGGCACGTTGGTCTTATAATGGTACAAAAGGGAAGATAGGGTAAAAATGGGCATAAAAGGGTTGGAAAGTTTACGCAGCATACGAAAAGATACAAAAGCATACAATGAAAGAAGCATAAGAGTACAAAATGGTACGTAGGATATGAACGGGCACAATAAGTACCAAGGATAAAAAGGCTACAATAGGTTAAAGAGGATATGAAAAGATATACAAGTGTATGAAAGGGTTAGGGTACAAAATAGTATGAAAGGATACACAAGGGTACAAAAGGGTACGAATAGGTACATAAGGGTATGAAAGGGTACGAAAGGACACAATAGGTACTAAAGAGTATAAAGTCTATGGTAGGGTACAGAATGGGATGAAAAGATATACAAGTGTATGAAAGGATACACAGCGTACGAACAAATATGAAAGGGTACATACGGGCACAAAAGGGCAAAATAGGTACAAAAGGATACAAAGGCTACAATAGGTTACAAATGGGTATGAAAGGGTATATAGGGTACAAAAGATAATGAAAGGGTACATAAGTGTACAAAGGGCACAATAGGCAAAAGTACAAAAGGGTATGAATAGGTATAGTATAAGGGTGTCTGAAAGGGTACATAAGGGTACGAAAGGGAACGATAGGTACAAAACGGTATATAGGTATGAAAGAGTATAAAAGGGAAAAAAAAGCTACAATAAGTTACAAAAGGGTATGAATAGGTATATAAGGATATACACGGTACGAAAAGAGTACGAAAGGGTACATAAGGGAACGATAGGTACAAAGGCAACTTACCGTGAAAAGCATGAAATTTGGTATGGATGTGCATGAAGGGTAACTGGAAAAAATAGCTATGATAGCAAGTTCAAAATCCCCCTTGAAGATGGAGGGGGTGATTTATCGATCAAAAACCGTTTTTTTTTTTGGCTGGACCTCCTTAACCGTCAACAAGTCATAAGCGAAAAAGTTTAGCACACAATTCTGGACAAGATAGGCGGTATACATCTTTTAGGTGTATATCAACCATTGAACTCCAAAATCTTATTTTAAGTTTACCCCTTTAATTTGCACGAGTGCTCTATTGTTTAATTTGTTGTTATATTGATCTTCGATTTCAAAGTGCTCTTCCGAGCTTTCTAATAACCCGAAGTGGACATGCTTACACTTCTCTGAAAGGTGGGGATATATTCTTTCCATGAATCCTAACTGAAAATGTTTAGCTTAGATAGCGACCATCCTATGCCATTAAGGTGAATAAGCTAAACAATTTCTGTTAGGATTCGTGGAAAGAATAGTTCCCTGCCTTTCAGACTATCCTAAGCATGTCCATTTTGGGTTGTTAGGGGCTCGCAAGACCACTTTGAATTCAAAAATCACGTTAAGCTTTCACCGCTATGCCATTACCTTCAAATGGACATAGGACAGTCCCTATCTAAGTTAAACAATTTCATTTAGGACTGATGGAAAGAATAGATCCCCACCTTTCAGAAAATCCTAAGCATGTCCGTTTCAGGCTATTAGAAAGCTCGCAAAAGCACTCCGAAACCGAAGGTCACTATAACAACCAATTGAACAACGGAGCACTCGTGCAAATTAATGGGGGGACTATTAAAATAAGATTTTAGGGTTCAGCAGTTGCTTTTACCTAAAAGACATATATCACCTTTCTTGTTCACAATTGCTTCACATTATGGGTTTCATTTGTTGACGGTTAAGGAGTGCAGCCAAAATACTGAGCATCCACACCGAATTTCAAGCTTTTCACAGAAAGTGAACACTTCCATCAATTTTGGTCCCCAAGCTGCCCTATTATTTATCGCAGGAACAGACTTAGGATTTAGTGAAGGTCAAAGATTGGTAGAGTGGGAGGAGAAAGAGGTGGTTAGCTGCCGGGTCGATTTGGGGGGGGGGGGGAGGGAGAGGGGGACGCGAGAAGGAATGCACAAATAATTTCATAGCAAAATGGGTTTTTTTTTGGCCTGAAATTTCCCCTCCATAACTTTTTTATAATAAAAAAAAGAAAAAGCCGCAATGACTGCTCTCCACTTTTCCCTTCCTTTATTTAAATTACGCCAGGAGAGTTCTATTTAGAAAAATACATAAAATAAAATATGCAAGACTGGTGGAAATGGACTGCGGTCGTACTGCTGTGATTCACCACCACGCCTGTTTTACCGGACGTTTCGCTTCCCATAGAACACTTATAAAAGTAGGGCCCACAAAAGAAAGGGAAATGTTTTTAGCGACAGTGGAAAGAAAATATTTCCAATTTGAACTTTTAAAATCGTAACCACCCCCTCCAACCAGTAAACCGATTGTAAGCTTTTAATAACCCATTCTCCCCTCTCAGTTCACCTAGAAGTATTCTCATGAATCGTGCAGAAAACTCTTTTAATTTTTTTTAATCATACGCCCCCCCCCCCCCCCACACACACACACACAAACACACACACGCCCAAGCAAACACCTTCATTTAATCAGCACCATAAAGAAAATCTTGAACCGAGGATTGAGTTTTATTTACTGAAGCTAAGGCATTCAGGGTAGTAACATTCCGGCGATGTTGAAGTCACTGACCAGGAGCCGGGATGAAAAATGAGCAGCTTTTCTACCAGATCACTTGTAGCAAGCAGTGGAATACGAAGCGAAAGTTACAGCATGGTTACTCCCAAGTTTAAGCATTTATGGTACAGAGGCCACTCAACGTCGTGATGCCTTTTCCTCAATTTATGGAATCTCGCTCTGCGATGTCTCGGCGAAAAAGTCATCTGTAGTGGCAAAAGGGCCCCAACTGCTTTTCTGTAAGGACGTGTGTCATAAGGACGTGAAGTTTGAAGACAGCAGCAGATTATTTCAAGAGTTTATTACCGTATTTTCAACTTTGACTAGAAGTGTGTTACCGGTAAAGAGGTGGGGGCTAGCACCTGGCGACATCTAGAGCTGTCTAGCACTTGCTTTCATTATGCGGAATTCATGCCATTTCTTTTAATAAAGAAACAAGCCAAGAGCCTCCTTAACAATTGAATGAAAATTTACTATGTCCTTGTGTACCTGGTAACGTTGTTGCTCCCCGTCAGGCTACCCACCATTTTGCATTCAGTTGTCGAGACGCTAATAGTCGATCTTGTTAAAATGTTCCATTGATTGGGAATGGCTAATACATCAATCCATCCAGACCCAATTCAGTGAAAATGAACTTGGTAACAGTGGCTCGTTTGAACCTGTTGAGCTTTATGGTGCTCTGTTTGGGGCGAAGTCTTCCGTTATTTTTTGTTCACTTAATTATTTTAAGAAAATTATTATTGGGGTCGATGTTTTCCCATATTGCGGAAACTTTAGTACTTTTTTCAAACCCGATCATTTGAGTAATTTCAGAGAAATTATGGAAATGGTGATGATAAATCTGTAACAGTACTGAAAGTACAAAAAACATAAAAAATGTTAATGTGAAACGTTTCGACTCGTGTAGTCGTTGAACCAGGAATCACTGCTATTATAAAATAAATCAATGCCACTTCTTGTCATGTGACTGCTAACCAATTAGTGATAAGAACGTGCACGCATTTTTATTATATTAGAAATTGCCGTCGACTAACGAAGTCTCTTCTCTGTGATCTGAAAGCAACTGAACATATGTGCAGCTGGTTTGTGGTAATTTCTCTTAGTATTCTTTAGACCCAAGTTGTGTGCAAATGCATGCATTATTTTGTTTTGCTCCATGTAAGTGTGGATATTTTCTAAGCTTACTGAAACTACTCCGGGTTTGTGCCTGTTAATTTGGAAGTATGTTCCTAATTTATTAGTCATTAAGGGAAGACTGATGAAAGCACGTCAAATTTTGGTAAAAATATCAAATACAAACGTTTTTCTTTTTTCTTCTTATTTTCTCGAAATATTTTTCCTTATATTTACGTAAGATTTAGTATCTTAGGAAATCAACCAAATGGTAAATTTTCGACACACTTTTTTTTTGGCGGGGGGGGGGGGGGAGAAGAAGAGATAGAGCGCAAGCTGTCCGTGTGGACTGGGGAAGCAGCTATAATAATTACCGACTGCTAGTTTTACTGTACCGGGAAACAAAGTAAGTTGCACAATTATGTAGATTAAAGGTTGAGCGCTGTGACAAATTAAAAGTAAATTTATGTTTAAAGCAGTTCAATGTGCTTCAATGATAAAACAAACTAGCCTATACCCTAAATTTGACTTTTCTGAGACTAACTATCATAAAGTGTGTTGCCAAGGCTGTTTAGAAATGGTCGATTTCCCTGTGATAGCTTTCAAAATCGTACTAATTAATTTTTATTTGCATAATTAATAATTAAGCAATTTACCATTTTATTTTATTTTTGGCAATGCTTATATTGGTGCCAATCACCAAAAAAATTCATTCACTTTCAGCCACAAATAAAAAAGTTGATATGAAATTTGAAAAAAAAGACGCATCTCCAATATGGTCAGATATAGTGTAATATTAAGTGTAATGCTGACAATGAAAAGTACTTTAAAGTTACCCCTTTTCTATTTTCAGAAAATTTCCACTAACCAGGATGTCATTACTCGCTCTCGTCTTCTTCCTGCTCAAATATTTGCCGCAGATTTACAACAACGAATGGATTCTTGTTTGGTCAGATGAATTCAACGAAACAGCACTCGATGTAACAAAGTGGGGATTTGACCAAGGCGACGGATGTCATCTTGGCAGGGACTTGTGTGGTTGGGGTAACAATGAACTGCAGTGGTACACTAACACCACAGACAACGCCTTTCTCCGAGACGGAATGCTGGTCATCCGTGTTTCCAAGCAGTCGGTAGGCGGCAAACATTACACATCGGCTCGACTGAGGACTAAAGACCTAGGTGACTGGAGGTATGGGAAAATCCTTGTGCGAGCCAAGCTAATGCGAGGCAGTGGTGTTTGGCCGGCAATTTGGATGCTTCCAACCAAAAATTCTTATGGCGTATGGCCTCGCAGTGGCGAAATAGATATTGCCGAACTACGAAGCAATGAACCAAACAAACTACACATGACTGCCCACTACGGAAATAGGTGGGATGACAAAAGTTACAAAACACACGTTTACGAGTTGCAGAATGGAGACTTTGCGGATGATTTTCACGAGTTTGGAGTCATCTGGGGTCCAAATAGGATCGACTGGCTGCTGGACGGCAAAACTATGCTGACGCTCACTCCTGCCGATACAGAACCATTTATTTATCCATTCAACGAGGATTTTCATTTATTGCTTAATGTTGCAGTTGGTGGCAATTTTATAGGTGGCCGTGGGATTGACGACACAACACTACCACAGGAAATGACGGTTGATTACGTGAGAGTTTACCAAAGAAACACCAAAGAACAATATTAGTTCATTACTAACATCACTTGACAGTGACTAAAAACAAACGTATACGTACGGTACTTCAAAATCTCTTAGTACAGGGTGAGACAAAATTTTCCTCGTAGAAGAGAAAAGTAGCAGATAATTTGGTGGATGTAGCCTAGCTACTGTTTAAAGCAACATGGCCAAAATGTATGGCAAATGTAATGCCAGTTAAACTGTGCAAGATACCGGTGTTATAAAGTTTACATATCCATTAATGGTTTTTTTTCAAGTTTTATTATTGGAATTTATTAAATTTTAAACTGTCGTTAAATTGCTGTTGCACAGTAAAAACACTTATTTTTAATCCGATAAATCTAAATTTATGTGAAGATAAAATGTTCAGTGAAGCCTTTCGGAGTTTGCTCCAGACAAAATCCTCGGGCAGGCAATTCTTCCATCACAACTAGTCCCGAGTGTTTGTTTTAGACTGTATGTGTTGTTGGACCACACATTTTAAGTTTAAATTGTTAATAATTCAGTTCTGCATATACAGTAAAACAAAGTGCATATTTCCCTGTTCGACAATGTCTAAAGCCATTACGATTCAAAGTTAAAAAAACCACGGAATATTCCAACAAACACAGTAAAAACAATGCCTAAACAGTAAAAAAAAAAAAAAAAAAAAAAAAAAGGGGCCCGAGCTGAGCACTTTTTATTAAGTGAAAAAGAAAGCAATTTACTTGACTTGAAACATACACATTTCAATTGCTCTTCTGAAATGTTCAATATTTCTTACAGTTGTAATATTCAAGGTTTAGGCCACTTAAAAAAAGAAAGTTGGTTTTCAGGCATTTTTCTCAAGAAATCCGTGCGGGCGGGGGAATGGTATTTTTTATTTTTTTATTTTTCGACCCTATTTTTCTGTATATTTTGGGGAATTAGTTTTTTTTTAGTTTGGGTAAAATGAAGAATACTGCCTCTTAATGCTTCTTATCACATGTCCACACGATTATTTAGCGAGAAGAATGGTAATTTTATATTTCAATTTCTCAATAAGGGCTATATTTGTTCTGTAACTGCTATTTTTGCCGCGTCGTTTCGTTTTATTTCCCATCAAAAAATCGGTGCGGGAGGGCCTGAGAACCAACTTTTCTTTTTTTAATGGCCTTAAACTTTTTTTTTTCTTCCAATAAGTTCACTTTTCTATTAATCTCCTATGCGTGTAGATTGACTGTTTACAAAATGGATAGTTTCTCAAAATTTGTGGTCAAGTTAACACGTTTAAAGTTATCAAAAACGAGGGACTGCTACAGGGACATTTGGTCATCTTACCACTACAGAAATCGAAATGGTTTTAAAGTGTTCTTACTCTTAACAATGCGCTCGTACCTCGTTACCTGTTGCAGATGATAAACTTCTGAAATGTCTTTTGCTGTGACACTGTGTGCTTTGCATCCCCGACTTTAACGTGCGCAAAGCTAGGTTCGAGAGCTACCTGGTGGTTCGCATCTCCCTCCCACCACACAATCTGCAATACGAACGTTAAATTGCAGTAATTCTGTTTGTCAACCTGTCTGTTTACAGTGAAGTTAAAAGACGACAATTGTGATTTTACTATTCTGTAAATAAAATTTGAATTTTTACATGTTTTTCATCATTGAGTTGAGATTTTTATCCCCTTAAGGGGGTGACTATTCATCCCCCTTTGTTGGACATCTGTGTCTCTAAGTCATAACTACAATAATGAACATGGTGAGATTTCGTCCTCTTTTTCCAAAACCTTAAAAATGTGAATTCGATCATCTCAGTAGTTCTTCCTTTCGTCTACTTTAAAAATGATTTATATGGTTTATGTATTAAGTTAATGTTTAGCAAAAAGTTCGAAAAACGATTGGCACCAAGACCAAGAGAATTCACTAAGGCTGCACCGGTACTCACTGTAACGATCAGATACCAAACTGGTTTTAAAAATGTTGCCGATACCCGTAACGATACCAACATCCAAAGTTGTATCCCCAATTTTTCATCAACGGTGTAGCTTCCTTCAAAAGGCCAATAATGACTAAACTATTTTTTTTTTAATATTAACCAACAGTTAAACATATACAGGAAGATAGTGATTTTTTGATCAAAAAGCTGCGAACCGCCATGTCCTAATCTTTAACAGTTACCAAGTTATTGATATTTCAGCGAAATTTGACAATACCGATTCCAGTACCACAATTATTGGCAACTGATCCAATCCAGTATCGGTGTCAGTGCAGCCTCAGAGTTTAATTTACGAACTGCATGGCAAATACGAATTTTGGACAGTTTGACAATTCTATCAGACATGGTGCCACTCACTTGTCTAATGATCTGCAAAATATTACCGATTCACATCAACAGTATCAAATGTGTAGTTTTTACACAACCGAAAAGAAATGACAAGTTAGCTAGGCATGGCATGGAATTATTCAATTACACAATTCGACCCGGAAGATAAGTCACACATGAATGTACATAGAGATGTTTGATACAAAAAAAATTCAAGCTGAGCCGCGTATGCAACTTTTACTTGAAGTCGGCTCGTTGCTCTCATCCATATACTTGAGAACCTCAAATACGGGTAAAATCCAATAACTTTTGTCTGTTCTTAACCGATTTTGACCTTCCAACATACCAAATTCATCGTCAGGACGAGGGCTTTCGAGTGACGCAAATTTACAGCCTGTAGCTTAATCCGTTTTAAATTTATAACTTTAAAACTGGAAAATTATTTGTAGACATTGGCTTGCAGTCAGTTAAGCAGCATCTTACTTTTATTATGCTAACAAATTAATAAGAAACTTGAAAATAAGCAAAGTTCACCAATATTCGAACTTGGCTCGATCGACTCTTGACTCTTCTGTTGCAAACTCGGCTCAGCTTGACTCAATTAAATTTGTTCTATTCGTACACCCTTAATACACATATACACAAAGGAAAATATACACATGCATATTGTAGTTTTATGCCCATCGGGTTAGGAGATGTCCAACTCTGTGGCTAGCATAACTTTAAAAAGTTGTCGAGCAATCATCTGCAGTTCAACTCAACAGCTTGGCAATGTGTAGACGAATGGAGTGCATTCTGAAGGAGAGTCAAAAAAAGGACTGAAACTTTAAAAAGGTAACTAATCGATTCCTGTTATTTAACGACAGTACTTCATAAGAAGCTTCAGCCCTGTGTCAGTCTTAGGCAAAATTGTGTTTGAATTTAAAGCAGTGACTCAAATCACAACTGAAGGTTTTACAATTTTAATGACCAATCATGAGGTACAAATAAAAAAACAAAAAACACAACTTGAAAAAAAAAAAAGTTATATCTAATGTAGAAAATAGCCAGTGTTTCTTGAAAGAAACAAATAACCCTTTTTGACAGGTAACGTCTCAGCCAACAGTCCCCTACTTGTTCTGTAGCGATACCCTACAATAAAAAAAATATAAATAAATTAAGGAGTTGTAAACTCTACATAAACAAACCACCATGATTCCCATTATTAGAGACTGTAAAACGTTTTAACAACACGACAGGTATGTTTCTTTACAAAACTTTCCATCTTAGGTAAGTTTCGAGTTCGAACATGCCTTTGTTAAAAAAAATCCATACTTAAAATTGAGTACTTAAAAGATACATCCTTCGTGTAAATGTGAAACGCATAGCAAAATGGAATTTTAAGAAAATGTGTTCAAACCTGAAACTTGCCCGACATAGACACAAGGTTTTGAAGAGAAACATCAGTTAGTTGCCGAAACAACAGGTCTGGCAAGGATCATGGGGATCGCCGACTGCCAGCCTAAAAAGGGGCAGCATTTAAGACGCGTGCAAAAAAAAACTGATAAATAGAGAATGCGAAGGCGGAAGGTAAACTAATACAAAGATAAAACCTTTTAAATGCTTGCATATAGGTAAATAAAATTGCATGGCCAATGGAAAGGTGGGATCGGATTTCAACTCCCTTACCACCAAGGTTAGACCTGCTAGGGACATAAAGGTACCCGATGGTATCACCAGTCACGTGGAAAAGGAGGAGATGGGTGGATGGCCAATTGTCATAAAACAAAACAATGAATAAAATAAGTAAAAAAAAATGTAAAGAGTTTAAAAGCCTTTATGTAAGTAGATCGTTACATTGAAAACAAAGTAATTAATAATAATAATAATAATAACGCATTTATCACAATAGCGGATAGTGGACGTAAGGGTTGTGAGCCGCTGACACTGTACCAGTGCAAAAATGAAGGAGACTATGATGCTCTCTTAATGAAGGCAGACAGATATTCCATCCACAATTCTTTCCGGAAGCTGTACTCCGAATCCTTACATTCTGTCCTAGAACGAAGGGTATTCCAAACAGGAACTACCCGCACCGCAAAAAAAGAATCTTCGGCAATCAAGTTTGGATCCCCTAGTCTGCAGTTTCCAAGGGTGACCCCTGATGTTATGAATACATGGTGCTAGGTCTAAAAAAGGAAGGTCGATCGAGATTAAGTTATCGAATAATCTTGTATATCAAGATGACGTCAAATCTCAAACGGCGTAATTCCAGAAGCTCAAGTCCCACTCTTGAGAGACGTTCAGTATGATCAACTGGACAGTTTGGTAAAAATGTTTTCTAATCTCTAGTGACTGAAACCAAAGTAAATATGTACCTGCCGGTCTTTAGTCGTTTAAGTTCAATAGCGTTTAAATATGTATCAGCCCAAGCTGTCCTTAACACACATTACCCTGACACGTAAAATAAATGTATGTAGGCTGCATACCTATTTTTTTCTGTGGCTACCATCAACGATTGGAATAAACTTGCTGCAAGCATTTTTACTAACTGCAACACAGTGAACACTTTCAAAAGGCGCCTAGATCACACAGTGTTTAAGCCTCGAGTCATTAGTGTTATCCAGCAACAAGCTTCTAGCTTTCGCTGGGTATTTGTTTATAATAATATTAATAATAATATTTCCGTTGCCTTTAGGATATACATATCACTGCCCTGAGCGGGGAGCTGAACTCTCAACCTTTAAAGCCAATGCTCAGACTAATCCGGCTGAAAGGGAATGCCCGTAGTAAACAAAGCCCATAGGTGCCAGGCCGGGTGGGGGTGTCCAGAAGATCCCCATACAATTTTTAATATCCAGAATTTAATGAGAAAAAAGTCCTTAAGGTCTCGGATTTGAAGACAAAAATAACTCCAAGATTTAAAAAAAATAACGCAAAACTAAGGGTAAACGGGACGGAAAGCCAATTAGGCTCGAGATTGGTTAATAAATAAGGATGCAAACCTATTCACGTTGCCTTTTGGACTTATATGTCAGACTGCCTGAGAGGGGAATCGAACCCAGGAACTTTGAAATCAAAGGCCAAGGTCCTACCGCTGAGCCAAACAGTCCCTAGGGTCGCTGAATCGAGGGAAAAGAAATGAAATTGAAGCAGGTTGGTTTGAAATATAGAAGCTTTACTCCAATAATATCTTAATTGTTTGAACACAAGTGAGCGACAGGCTTTACAATTTTTTTTCACTTTTTGATGGTCATGTTCTTTTTTTTTTTTATTTTCTATTATTCATTTGGGACCAAATTGAATAAAAGGATTCACTATTTTCATCTATCGACGGTCCATTTTCTAAATATTTTCTGCCTCCGTGAATTCACCATAGTCATAGTTGCTACCAGCTATAGGCAGATGGGGGGAGTGGGGAGGGTCTTAGGTCAACATTTGGACCTTTATTCGTTTAATAAAGGTCCAAATGTTGACCGAAGACCCCCCCCCCCCCCCATTTTCCTATAGCTGGCAGCAACTATGACTACCGACACAAGTAGCAGATACCAATCAGCCTATATATATCAAACTAAATAAATCCAACATATTAAAATACAAAATTTTCAAATATCAATTTGAGAGTTCACAACAAAGCTTCCATGATTTAACACTGCGAGGCTCATTCTGAAAAACAAAATACTAACCGTCCATTACAATTTTTTAAGTTTTTCTGACGGCAAAGATGTAAGCTTGTCTTCATCAGGCGTCTGCTTAGTCTTGTGGTCCCTTGGTTTCTCGTTCGCGCCATGGTTTTTAAATTCCGGAAGGGGCCATAGCCTCCCATATTTGTTTGGCCGTCACCACCTGCTCTTCAGTCTTTTACCCAGGTCATTCCTAACCAAATACTGAATTGCAGGACCGGTCGTTGCCTGTATTAGCTCCTTATTGTAATTTATGTGTTCCTGAGTAGCCAGTGATTCGAGCCCTCTGAGATGCCTATCACATGACGAGTTTGATAACAACTCCCCCCCCCCTCCCAACATCATTTGCGTGTGGCCCCCTAACCACTTTTCGGTCAAAAACAAAATTAATGGCCATGACATCAACGCAGACCTGCTGGTAGCAGCAGTTCACTGAAAAGAAAAGTATACCAAGAAATTGAATATTTATATACCTCTCACAGTTGAAACTTTTAAATTTGGACGACATAATCCATTCAGGTTGTGTAGTTGGGGTTCTTTTTGAGTAACACGAAGCCTTCCATTATGGGCATCATCGAGATATCTGTAGTTGAAGGTTAAGGGCAACAAACACAACACTCACACAATAAATGAGTTATTAAGGATCGGCCGACCACTTTTTCAACAGAGCCAATCTTGAGTTAAGCATTAAAGGAAACTGGCCGATACTAACTAAATCCTGATAAACTCTACTACTGTACTTGTATTAAGAGTACAATATTTGATACATGTAAACATGTACAAGTCTCTAATTATTGTTGCATAGCATAAATAAATAAATGCACATATTACTATCAAATTATGGTCGACTTACCTTGCCTTATAAATGGAGTGATTTGAAAAAAAAAAATGCTATAAGCTTCAAAATTTTGCCCTGTAACTTTAAAATGGTAAGAGATGGCAATTGAAAAAGCTAATGAAAAATTCTTCAAATAGTTCGAGATAAGAAATTTCCTGATCGCAGTTTTTCGCAGATGCCTTAAAAAAGCAGAATGCTGGAAAAACGGTTTGTAGGTTCCAAAGAAGTAATGCTGATGTCGCAGAATTTCAGAATACTCGCGGAAAGGTGAAATTCTTGTGTCAAATACCAAAAAAGGCACACACAAACATTAATTTTATCGTGAGAAAGACTAAACAGAATTGTTACTGAAATTCTTTTCTTGTTGATTAGGGTTAACAATACAGAACTTTGGGTTTTAGCAGAGTAAGAGACACTCTTATGAAGTCAAGTTCTTTTTTACGTCGAGTTGAAAATTCGGCTAATATTGAGCAATATAGCTATTTCGTTTGTCCACACTATACGCACGGAATAGATAAAAAAAATACAGCGGTTCTTTGTGTAGAGTGTTTTCGTCTTATGAACAGAAGATGACCAACCAAATAGTTAAAAGTTGTGCTTTATACGAAAAAATTCCTTATTTGCAGGTTTGTTATATCGAGAGTCTACTGTATCACCCAGTGGTCCACATGTACATAACCAGAGTGGTTAGTCATTCCACTTCGGAGATTTGATGCGATACCAGCCGAAGCCCTGGCATCGTATTTCCTTAATACAGTACTAAGTTAAGGATGAAGCTACCTGCAGCCACCAAAAAGCAAGTATTTTTTGGGGCTTTTATTGCCCGTTAACTCTTTTAGGCCTAAGTGACGATATATCGTCATCGCAATTCCACTGCGAAAAAGCCAACATGATGATGTAACGTTAGCCCGGTTCAGCCGAGTTCTACGCCCTGTTAAAAAAACAAATTTCCTATTGCGTACATCGGAGGCGTAACTCCCGATTGAATTACGTAATTTGGAACGTATATTTTCGGTTTATTTAGGTTAATTTAATTTAATATCATCTGTTTATTACCTTAAGTCAATGTTATTGTTGGCATCGTCGCCAAAATGGACGTGAAATTGCGTTTATTTGCTGAAAATAGCCCTTGGTTCAAACGATCGTATCTCCGGAACGACGCAACGTACAGCCGCCATCTCGGTCGCGTTCGAGAGAGGGAATTCCCAATTTTCTGGCACGCAAAAAATGACGTCATCAACTCCAACATCACTGCCTGTATTCTTCCAATGGAATGTCCTGTTTCAACGACCGTTGTTCAAACGCTTCGGCCTCGCGAGCTATCGCGAGCGCTGGTTGGCTCGTTCGCGACATGTGACTCTTCGGCCGTTCGCGAGTGACGTCACGCGAAGCGAGTCAAGGTCGCAGCCATTGGCACTAGCAGCTGCGCGTCGCATTGCGGGCAGCCGGTCATTACGGCGTCCGGCAACGATTTGGCAGTGAGCTGTAATCGATCGTGAATCTCGAAGAAATAAAGCAACTTTAAACTATTTTTACGGTAATAAAACATAAAAAAATGATTTCGGAAGTAATAACACGCGTTGTGACAGAAGAATATCGAGTGGATGTTATCATTCTCCTGTAAGTTGAAACTTTCGTTATCGCTGTTCACGTAGTCGAACTTCAGGATTTTTTTTAAATAATGAAAACGTAGGACGATGGTCCCAATTATATTTCTGGTCAATAATTTACAATATAATTATTACGTCTGCGAATTTTTATACTCCTAGACCGCATAGTTTTTTTATTACAATTAATTTTCGTGAGGCATGCAACTTGTTCATGGCAGCCATGTTGCAGCCATAGGCTTTTTTGCACGAGAATTGAAAAAATGGCGTAGGCCTAAAAGGGTTAAGGTCAACAAGAACCGTCCATAATAGACCATCTCAATCTTTCCCTCCAAACCACTACTGTCCTGGGTGCAAGTATCTACTTAAAAAAATTCGACACAAAAATGTGTTAAAGAAGATGAAAGGATACATTCTTCTGTCGCAAGTTCAGCTCGTTCACCATACGCCAGTAGCACGGGAGTGGTGTGTGTTTGGAAACCGGTGATTGTTTTAGGCTTGCCGGCCTGTCCGACTACATCTACTGCCTACATAAGAGAAACAGGATTTTAAAAAAGGAATAGTAAAATCACATGTAAAGAAAAGCAATAATTTTTACTGCTACGCAAAAACATAATTTTGTAATCTACACGCAGTATGGAATGATTAGACGCAACAAACAGTTATAGCAACAATGTTTAATTCTGAAGACAGAAAATACACAAAATAAAATTGGC
>JAHWFP010066463.1:42384-59544 GCA_023313725.1 Lithobius niger
ATACGGCGCCTAGACCACATCAATGCTATTGCATTACTCTCCAATTACAGATCTGATTACATTTACCAATTTACGCAATATGGTTTAGGGGTGTGTGAGTATTCAAATTTTAATTTGAGCCGAGTAAGAGTATTTATCGAACATAGTTTGAGAGCAAGTTTCATTTTTAATTTGTTACAATAACAACAACTATGCTGCTTAAGGGACTACCTTATGTGGATCAATGCGAACAAATAATTTTCTAGTTTAGGGTTATAACTTTAAAACGGTTTGAGTAACTGGCACCAGCGGAGAGTTCTCGTTGAGACAAAGAATTTAGTAAATTGGAAAGGCAAATTCGGTCAGAAACTGACAAAGCAACTGCATTTTCACCGGACTCAAGTTTTTCTAGTATCGATGAGAGCAACAAGCAAAGTACAAGTTGCATACTTGGCTCAGCTAGAATTTGTTTAGTATCGCACATCCCTAAACCATGCGCCACGGTTGTTTGCCATGACATGCATATCACGTGATGGGGTAGTCCACCCAGATGGCCAAAGATCCGCTATTCTCGTTCGTCAGTGCCTAACTCATGACGACATCACGACAAACAACTGTGGCTCATGGTATAAGTCATGGTGACAACAGTAAAAATTAGGGAATAAGAGTTTCTTTGCGCGACACAGTCTAAAACTTGTTTCAGACCCCCATGACTAGCAGTAATTCGACTCGACTCATAACAAATTGGATGACACTCTGTATGTCACTAAAGACTAGTTTAATATTTTTCAATCGCATCTTAACACTACATCCATTACTTTCATTATTAAATGTTTCCAATTTTTAAACACCAACACCATCATCAACCAAGTCTTTATTAACCAGATGCATACCTGTCCCACTCGAACAGACACCGGAAGAGGTCTAAGAGCTTCATCAAACGTCACTAACATCCTCGGCTGCATGGCAGCCACTAAGTAGTACAGCATGTAGTGTGATTTACCCAAAATGACTGGAAAAAAATGTAGAATATTTTATTAACGAACAGAATGAATACTGCAAGTTTGAATCAACACATTTGTGAAAAACCCACTCACTATTTTTGACATCTAAAAATGCGAAGATGGTGGCCAACAGTCCTCCGGTAGCGACTGGACTCATTAGCTGCCGATCGCTGTGGTAAGGACAGAGTGTCAATGTTCCCTTTCCCAAGTGCGTCAAGCCTTGAGCTATCCGAACCATGAAGAGGTTGTTGGGATCCTTGGCATGGTACTGAGCCAGCTGACGAAGCATGGCTGCCAACCGGGCATTGTTGGTGCCTACAAGTGAACCAAAAAGAGCTTATGTGGTCAGACTTAACAAATCCAACTTACATGACAACAGTACAATCATCCATCAAAGTAGAGTTGCAAAAGTGGTTCACAAAAAACAATTTGTTTCACATGACGGCAGCTGTTTAAAAGTACAACACAAAAGTGTCCACAAGAACTCGACAATTGTTTCTCAAGCATTGTCTCACCGACTAAAACCTAAAACCTTATGATTTTTCACCGGCTCGCTAGTTTGTTGAGTATGAATGAGAGCCTCGAGCCGAATTTTAGTACAAGTTGCACACTCGGCTTGGCTTGAATTTTGTGAGTATTGCACATCGATTCAAACAAACAAACAAACAAATGCAGGTTATATGGACTTGTAAGTGTGCACATGTGGAAATTCTATTTGAGCATAAAGAAATCTGCCTTTACTTTTTCCCTCGTTAACTTCTGAACAGTTAGAGCTAGGAACTTGTGGTTCGGACCATCAGAGAGCTGAAGAAAAAACGTTCAAAATGGTTTATTCAAATATAAAAAAACTTCAACTAGCTGTTAGGTTTGGTATTGTTCTTTTGGCCAGCCATGTTCGGTTTGATATTTTTCGTTTGAAATGCCAAACACCCTTATTACAACCTTATTGTCTACTGGTGGCTATTTATTGATATTACTAAGGCTGCACCAAACCAAACAAACCAAACCGAACATATTTCCACATCTAGTTGATGGATTCGACGTTTGAATACACCATTTTGAAGGTTTTTTTTTCACAAGCTTTCTGATAGTCGAAACCACAAGTTCCTAGCTCTACCCACTCAGAAGTTATGAGGGAAAATGTAAAGGCACAGGAGAACATTTGTTCACTTACAAGTCCGTGTGAACATAACAGTATTTGTTGAGAAACATTTGGTGAGAAACTTGTACTTTGATAAATATGGACCTTCATGAACCAAGCTGTTTTAAATTCTATTGTACAGGTCGAATGGTTTTTTGCCTGTTCGAAAGTGTTCGGCCGGCATTCGACACTTTTAAGGTTTGTTCAGTTTGGTTTGGTTCAGTTAGGTTAAAAAATTCACGTTCGGTACAGCCTTAGTAGACAATGACGATCCAACTTTAGAAAAACAAAAGGCCCTCAATCAAAGTTGGGCAAGGTCACCCCTCTGGAGCTAGTCTGCAAGCGTCCCTTACGAACAGCCAGCTAGGACCTCATAACGGGTTAGCCAAAGGCGATCAAGTGATGAGCGACAGACGGTAGCAAGGATAACAGGTTCCTCTGCAGTCGCTCCTAGGAATCTATAACCAGTCATCGTGCGTTTCTTGATTGTGATTTCCCGCCTCCCTCGCCAATGCATACTTGCATTGTGATGGACTGTCGTTTCCACTTTATAACTGTTTCTTTGGTTTTTAAGTTCCTCACTTTCATTTGGCTTGGAAAAAAGAAATCTCCAGTAAGAGGACAGAAAGAGACATTTCAATGTTTTCGTGGGCTAATGCATTTACCTGCTCCGACAAGGCCAAGGGAAAAGATGGCATTGTGGGCGACCTCAGCGTCACTGTCGTGCGAGAATTTGCTTAAAGTATCCAAGATGTTAAGCTTCGGGTTTGAGACGGAAATCAACCCAAGAGCAAGTGGAACTGCACGACGGATGGTTGGCTCACCATACCTCAGCTATAAAGGTAAAAGAAAAGTACCAACACACAATTTTGTTTTAGTGAGTAAATATGGGAACGGGTGAGAGTTTATGGTGCAAAACATTTCAACATTATGAAAATATTAAAGTATCACTAAAAATAAAAGATGTAAAAGCAACAAAGAAGAAAACTACAACCTGATCTTGTTTTTAAAACCATTACAAAACAAAGTTAGTTCTTTTGATGAGAAATGAAAAGAATGATGTGGTAAAAATAACGATTACAGTTCAAAAATGGTCAGGTATGAACACAAACTTTCCGTTTTTGGTCATTACAGTAAATAATTTTATGGGCACAAGGTAAGCAGAATAATTCCTTAAAATAAAAAACAAAAATAAAATGGTGGCGAATAAAAGGAAAAAAACCCTCTACTGTCAATATTATCAGTAGGAAAACGACGATCACGATTCAGACTCATTTTCAAAAACTTCTGATATATTTGCTCAAATATCTTACACACACACTTTTAATCTTATATCTTGCGAAAATTTTCAACAGCTTATACAGAAACATCTCTCTTCATTCAGGCACATAAATGTATTTATTGTCCGCTCTCAATTCACATTTTTGCTGCTTGTTGCTTTCAAAACGGCGTTTGCTCAAAAAAACGGCGTCAGCATAGCCCTCCATAGTTTTTTTAAGCAGACGCCGTTTTTGAAAGCAACAAGCAGCAAGAATGTCAATTCAGAGCGAACAATAAATACATTTATGTGCCTGACGAAGACAGATGTTTTTGTATAAGCTGCCGAAAATTCGTAAGATATAGGATTGCAAGTGTGTGTGTAAGATATTTGAGCAAATATATCAGAAGTTTTTGAAAATGAGTGTGAATCGTGATCGTCATTTTCCTACTGATAACCCTCTACTGGTACAGATTTTTTTTAGAAAAGTCCCAAAACCAACTTTCTTTATTTAAGTGGCATAAGTTCTGCATAATACGGTAGAATCAGTCTATGAGAAATGGTAACCAGTGCTCGGGACATTATACAGTGGTCAGTGGTCGGGAAATTAGACAGAAGTCAGTGATCAGAAATTTAGAAAAGGAGGTCGAGAAATTTTCATTAACCATAAATCGCCAAGTCTTACACCATTTTACAGCTTTTAGGGGAGAGAGAGAGAGCTAACATGGTTCTTAAAGAAATGAAAAAAATTAATGCCCCGCAATACTTCCTTGCATTCAAGCAGGTAACAAATTACTTCCTTGAACATGAATAAAAGGAAGCAACTTATGTTCAGTTCAAGAACAAGGGTGCAAGGCCAGTGCAGGATTGACTTAGCATAAAAACCCCAACCGAAACCACGGCCGCGGGGGGGCAATTAACATGGGCCTAGGCCAAATTGCAAAATTGTTAAAATGTGGACATGGGTGTGAACTCAAGTTATTTTCGGTACTACAGTTTTAATAAGGTCACGGAAAAAAAATAGTCGATTCTCAGGCCCTGCCTGTTGACTTTTATTTCAGCAAAATAAAAAAGAAGTGACCCGCAAAAGGTTACTTAAAGAGAAATTTCTAAGAGAGATGAGCTTTCTTGCATATACATTATCCAGGAAGCATTAGGTTTAGTTGCAGTTTGAAATAGTTCAGAAATTTACTACCACAATCTGAACAGAAAGAACCAACTTTAGATACCACGTTACCTAAGTTTCAAACAGAAATAAAAGATAAAAATAATAGCCTGGTCACTGGGTGACATTTTGGACTTGAAAAAAATGCCCGAGAACCAAAACATTTTTTTTTCCATGGCCTAACCATAGTAATTACTGAAGCAGTAATTTTGCCTCAGATGCAATGGGAGAAACGGTGAGAAAATTACTGGTACAGGCTTAGTAACTATGGGCCAGAGGTTCACAGCACATTTCTACTTTAGTCTTACCAGATGGCCGAATGATCGAAACGCCATTTCAGACCCAATATCCTCTCCCATGGCAATCAATGAAATGCCTAGGACAGCCACCGCCTGTTGCGAGGACAAATCCACAGTCGGCTTGTCATCTTTCTTTTCTGTCTTGTCGTCCTTCTCTTTTTTGTCATCTTTTTTCTCTTCCTGTTAAAATAAAAATCAACCTATCAATTATGAAACTAGGACTAATGGTGGCAATCATAAACAAAGCTCGTTACAAATGCCATGGGCCATTACTCTACACTTGGAACTATTAACAAAATAATAGTCAAGCCAAGAAGCAATGAAACGTGGGATTTTGTCTCTCTTTGTCTATCTGTATCTGGGAGACAATAACGCTCGCAATTTCCTTCAGTTTTCTCGGTTCTGTTTTACGAGAACGCTTTGGTGCTTGAAATTTGCAAATTCAGAGATAAGAAATTACCTGGCATGCAGAATCTGCACTACGCCACTAGGTTGTCGCGCGTTGGACTCGAGACTTTGGAACTGCGCAGGCTACGTGCAGACTTGATTCTTACTTTTAAAATCGTCCATGGCCTTTTACTAATCGATCTACACTTCTTCGATCCTTGCCTTTATTCTGCCACTCGAGGCCATTCACTGAAATTGGCCGTTCTGTCAGCTAGGCTAGATTGCCGAAAAAATTTTTTCAGTGTGAGGGTGATAAGAGTTTGGAACGCTCTTCCTGATGAAGCTGTTCAGGCGGGCTCAGTTGACCGTTTTAAGCACCTTTTGGGCAAGATTTGTTTACGGGTTTTTTTAAAGAGGCCAGAGTTCTCCTCTTAACCCTTTTAGGTCCACGCCATTTTTTCAATTCGCGAGCGAGAAAGGCCATAGCCGCAACATGGATGCCGTGAACAAGTTGCATGCCTCACGAAAATAAATTGTAGTAAAAAAACTATGCGGTCTTGGCGTCTAAAAATTCGCAGACGTAATAATTATATTGTAAATTATTGAACAGAAATATAATTGGGACCATAATTGGGACTACATTTTCTTTATTCAAAAAAATTCTGAAGTTCGACTATGTAAACAGCGCTAACGAAAGTTTCAACTTACAGTATTCGGAATGATAACATCCACTCGATATTCTTCCGTCACAATGCCTGTTATTACTTCCGAAATCATTATTTTATGTTTTATTACCGTAAAAATAGTTTAAAGTTGCTTTATTCCCCCAAGATTTACGATCGCTGAAAGCTCACTAGTATTTCGTCCTTAGCGGCCATATTGAGCGGCTGCCCACAAGCAAACGCGGTCCTGCTATAGCGCCAATGAATACGCCCTTGACTCGCTTCGCGTGACGTCACGAATGAACGGCCGATGGGTCACGTGCCGCGAACGAACCAATCGACGCACGCGATCGGGAAGAGTTTGAACAAGGGCGGTTGAAACAGCATATTTCATTCGAGATTCGAGAAATACAGGCAGTGACGTTGGAGTTGATGACGTCATTTTTCGTGGGCTAGAAAATTGGGAATACCCTCTCTCGAACGTGCTCAAGATGGTGGCTGCACGTTGCGTATTTCCGGAGATACGATCGTTTGAACCGAGGGCTGTTTTCAGCAAACAAACGCAATTTTCACGTCAATTTTGGCGACGATGCCAACAATAACATCGACTTAAGGTAATAAAAAGATGATTTGAATTAAATAAACCGAAATAAACCTTTAATATACGTTCCAAAATACCTAATTCAATCGGAGTTAGCCTCCGATGTACGCAATAGATTTTTTTTTTTTTAACAGGGCGTAGAACTGAGCGAACGGTATGGCGTTGTTTGGTCTTTTTTGCAGCGGAATTGCGACGACGATATATTATCGTTCGGACCTAAAAGGGTTAATATTTTTAACATTGACAGGGACTAGTATAAGTGGCCCCAAGCCTTCTAACTCCCAACCACTCCAGTGGTTGAATCCGTTTATTTATTTATTTATTTAATTTGCACTTCGAATCGTTTCGCAGAAATTCTTTTTTTTTTGTATTTGCATCGCTTATTCTCATTTCTAGCTAACAAGCAAGTAATGGTACGGTAGCTCTGTCAAACCTAATGACCCTGGGTACCATGATACCTACACAGCTATTTGTTTTACATACCTTTGTGAGTTCACATTTACAAAATTAGGTTTCTAAAGTAGAAATTTAGCATGTTATGTAAGTTGCTAATTTCTCCCTGTTTTTAATCATTGTTTTTATTATTTCTACAGCAACTGTCGCTCGACTGTGCAAAGGTATTATCTACAACTCGAGTTAGTCACTAATCCTATACCATGACACAAATCGATTACAAGTTAGGTAATTTCAATCATTAATAGCTAACATTGTACCGAACCGGGAGAACGCAACATTACAAGGCACAAGTAGCGAAAAACATTAAAGCTCCGATTCTCGAGCCAGAGCATTACTGCACCAGACACCAACTCGGTGAGTTGTGGTACTACAAAAAGTAGGCATACAGATCTAAGGAGAGACTGATACTGGTTTGAGCCATGTTACCAGTCAAATTTGTTTTTCAAGATAATGGTTCTAATCAGAATCAGTATTCGTCACTGATCTTCCCTACACACACTTTTGCCACCAGTAAACCAGTCCCCCCCCCCCCCTCCATCTTTGTAACTATCCAAGGGCCGCATCAGTTCAGCTTAGCATTGTGCTAAAAAAACAATTTTGGGCCGAGCTGAAAACAGCCGTACTAAGTTTGTAACAGAAGAGTTGAGTTCCAAGTATTTGGTGAACATGGTTCACAAATTTGAATTCGGCACACGATCTCAATGGGACTATTTGGGACCTTGCAAGTCCTACTTGGAACTTGAGGCAAGTCCCACTGAGATTGTAAGCCGAATGCAAATTTGTAAACGTTTGTACAGTTGCTTGCAGGTTTCTAGGCTTGGCCTGAAGAAGGTGGCAGATTTCAGCCACTGAAAATTTGCTTTTGCGTGAAACCTCTGGTGATGCGTTGACTGTAAATGTGAGCAATTTCCGTTAAAACAAAGTAAATTAGAAGTTATTCAATCTTGATTATCTAATATCTACACCTTGGTCCACTCGCTGAAATCATATTTTCGCCAAAATTTCACCAATTTTGACATTTCAAAATACCCTTTTAACTGGCTATAAACGAGCGTTTCAATAGTGCAAATTTCAAACCTTTAGCTAAAGCACATAAATTTTACCTTGTCTGCAGCTGGTTCATAATGTTCGCTGCAGATGTGAAGCAAATGCTGAATCTTCAGGACATTACCAGTTCCAGCATAGGCGCAGATGTCTACCAACGTCGTAGCCATGCTTTTGAAGGGTTCGGGAACCACTTCTAAAGCTGCAATGGTTGCTTCAATGCTTTCTTGTTTGCCTGCAAAAACAATCAAAGCGTATTTTTTTTGCATCGTTAACATTTCCAGAGTTTTCAACACAGACGTAATTATGCGTATGGCCCAAATGTTATTGTTAAATAAAAAGAATGCTTGGCCACATAATAGTACCTAAGTAGCAAAGGCCAAGCCCAAGCGGCAGAAATCTAGCATATGTATCCTTCAGATCAGCCTCAGATTTTTCCATGAGTGTTTGTAGGATTGTCGACGTCACCTCACTGTTGCATGAACCAGATGAAATCAGACCGCAAGCAAGAGCAGCTACGCCGATTACCTACAGAACAAAAATTTTTTAAATGTTAAACAAATCTAACTTTTGAGCGATGATACTGAAGTCAAACAAATCTACCGTTTTACTTTACCTCCATGTTCGACTTTCCATCACTCATGGCTGGTAGGACTAGTTGAAGAACGTCTTCACGGTTAGAACCAGCGTATGCAAGACCAAGGCTGTGAAATATAACCAAGTCGCATTTCACAATATAATAGCACTATCTTAAATATGTTTAATGCTAAATGAAAGTTGAACTTGATATGTAGCAACCGATTATTTGTTACATGGTTAAATTACCATAAATAGCTTAATATTAAATGCGCATTGGTTGTGGGCATTAAATAGAGTTTAGCCCTCCCACCACCTTTCTTCTGTCCAAGAAGGGTGTTTACTAAGGCTGTACCGAACCGAACAAACCGAACCGAACATGGCCGAACAGAGGGTGTTCGGTTCGGTTCGGTGTTCGGTATTTCAAATGTATAATACCAAACCGAACATATTTTCACTTCTAATCGACGGATTTTGATGTTTGAATACACCATTTTGAAGGTTTTTTCGCCAGCTTTCTGTTGGTCCAAACCACAAGTTCCTAGCTCTAACGGTTCAGGAGTTACAAGGGAAAATGTAAAAGTAGTGGAGATTTTTTTTATGTTTAAACAGAGTTTCAACATCTATGGACTTACAAGTCCATGGGAAAATACCTACATTTGTTAAGAAACTTGTGCTTTGATGAATCTTTGTAAACTGAGCTCTTTTACATTTTAGTTTAAGATAGATTGGTTTGGTACATTTTGGTTCGGTTCGGAAGTGTTCGGTGTTCGGCTTATTTAAGGTTTGTTCGGTTTGGTTCGGTTCGGCTGAAAAATTCTCGTTCGGTACAGCCTTAGTGTTTACACTATCACAGAAAAGTCTACAATCACGCTATCGTTCACGTACTTGATCTGGACTCAATCTAGCATTAATTAAAATTAATTTATTAGATTGTCAGTTAGTCACTCTTCCAACAATTAACACACTTCACTGTTAAAGCTGTACGGTAGGCGTGTGCGAATAGAATAATTTTAATTCGAGTTAAGCCGAGCCGAGTTTGCAACAGAAGAATCGAGCCGAGTTCGAGTATTTGGTGAACACACTTATTTTGCAAGTATCTTTTTTATTTGTTAGTATAATAAGTTAGATGCTGCTTAACTGAACGTGTGGGTCATTACATACATATGGTTTTCCAGTTTTTGGGATACAACTACAAAAGAGTTACACCTAGTGCCTTTTAATTTACACCACTGGAAAGCTCTCGCAGAGACTATGAATTTGGTATACTTGAACGTCAAAATCGGTCAAAAATTGGCAAAGTTATCGCATTTTCACCGGATTCGAGTATTCAGAGTAAGGATGCAAGCGACGAGCCGAGTTCGAGTACACGTTGCATACTCGGCTCGGCTCGAATTTTTCGAGCATCGCACATCCCTACTGTCCGGCGCTAGTCTGCAGGTTTCTAACACTGTGATGTTAATAGCGTCAACTCAACAATACCTGAAATACGCAAAGGTAGAGTTAAAATTACGGTTTTATAAATCATGACTGAAAGTTCCTGGAGTGTTGGGCTGAAATAGTGATGATGTTTGTCTGAAAAGTACAAATGCATCGAGCATTTTTCCAGCAACTGCTTAAGTTGTCTTTGACTTTATCTACTCCATATATTTAATACACAAATCTACAATTGTTTAAATCTGAATTGCAAAGTATACAGCTTTGCAGGCGCGTATTATTGGTTCTCGAGATTGGCTTGATATGCTTTTTCAGTTATGCAGGAGATTTTTTTGAATAATATTTGATTGGAGGGCACTTCTACCTGGAGGTAAAAAAAAACTTCACTACTGCATACCGTGATACCAGCTGCTGTTGGCCTTCCAATATAGTTATTATCTTGTATTCCAAGGTAAAATAAAAGCTATTTTACCTTTTAGTGTTGTGTACTACCTTTATACTGCATACTTTTTAGCACATTTAACAATCGGTAATCTAAATAATAAGCAGTGCACGCTGCTAGTCCATGAAAAATGCCATTGCTATAGCGCACGCTAAAGCAGCTTTTTGGTTAGCCCTTTGCGCGGCGGATCCGTGAATTTAACGGGAGCCTCTTTATCGAGCAGTACGTCAATCCGCGTGGTGCATTAATCGCTCCTGGAGCATTCATTCACTAAAGGCATGTGTCTGCTACAATTTCCCACCATTTTGCCCACGTGACTAGTTTCTAGCCAATAATATTTAATTTTTTTCCCGAGCTATGTCGTGTTCGTTCGCTGCCCCCTTGAGTTTCAAAAAAAAAGATGCCGGCCATTCCATCGAGTAGTGGCTCTCCCGATTCGGATTTTGATTTACGTCGTGCACCACTTCAGACTGAGGTAAATTAGCCAAACTATGCACATCTTTGAGAGATATAACTGTAAAGAGGACTGTGATAACGTTTTTTTTATTGAAAAATGATCGATAATTCGTTAAGTGAATCGAAATACGATGCGTCCGATTGGATCGGAGCACGATGAGAAAAGGATGGCCGCTGCCGATCGACGAGGCCTGACCCGCCTCTGCCGACCATTGAGCCCCGGCCCGCAGCATCCATCCTGCTCATCTTGCGTCGCTTGATCGGTTGCCTTCTATTACTCCACGAATTCAGGATTGGATTAGAAGTGTGAACAGTTGCGAAATGATTTTTCTTCATTGGAGTTTTTTTTTTTTTTTTTTTAAACAATATGGATTTCGGAGATTTACACGATGGAACTAGTCCGAGTCGGGAATAGGCTTAGCCTACGCTTTGCTTAAGTGCTTCGTCACTTGACTACCGGAATAACTGAAAATAAAATTCCTTTTTTTTTCCAGCCCTAAAGAAGGAGAAACAACTACCTCATACGATTTTCGTTAAGAATAGCTTGCCAAATGGATGTAAATAATTACGGCTGCGTGATTACGTGCCCGTTTCTACATAATAGGCCCAAACTTTGTTGAAAAAGAAGCTGCCACTCCTGAGAGTAAATAATGCACTACTGACAGACGTGACAATTTTATTTAATTAAAAAAAAGCTTCATACATTTTTGCTTAATTTTTAGTATTAAGAAGGATAACAGATCAGTACGTTTATGCAAATAAAGTTGGTCAAAATTGCTCTCAAAGTCTGTACTATGTTACGTTTTATTGATTTATATATAATACATTTACCATGCGGGGGGGGCCCCCCCCCAATATCCCTTATAATTTGTATGTGTGAATATTCGGTTGTTAATGCTCAAGTATTACGAACTGCTTAAAAAAAATGAAGCCTCAACTACATTTTTGAAGGGAGTTACAGGAATTTTAATGCTGACGTGCAATCATTTCTTGCACTGCAAATAGGCCTTAATTTTGTTGAGTAGAAGGAAGCTGCCAAGCAGGGCAGCCGCCACTCAGAGGGATTAATGCACTACTGACAGACGTGACAATTGTATTCAATTAAAAAAAAGTATCACACATATTTGCTTCATTTTTGGTGTGAAGAAAGATAACAGGTATATTATTACGTTTATGTAAAAAAAAAAGTACTCTTTCAGCATATAAAGTTGGTCAAAAATGCTCTTAAAGCCAGCACAGTTAAACCTCATTATAACAATACTTCTTAGAACAATACCCCGTTATAACAATGTTATTTTTGAGACTCCTTCAGGAACAATACATGCAAAAGTACTGGTTTATAATGATAAACCTGATATAACATTCTTTTTCCATGGACCCTTGGATATCGTTATAAAGAGGTTTCACTGTACCATGTTAGATTTTTTTGATACATTTGTAATACGTTTGCCATTCCCTCCCCCCCAAAATATGCCTTATAATTTTTGTGTGTGAACATTCGGGTTAAGGCCTAAGTATTAAGAGCTGTAAAAAAAATGAAGCCTCTACTACGTTTTTAAAGGGAGTTACATGAATTTTAATGAAGACGTGCAATTATTTCCTGCGCTGCGAAAAACTGGCTGGTTTGGGCTAACGAGTGCTCTTTTTAGAGTTGGCGACAGAAGGGTTAAGAGCTCCAAGCACTTCTCTATGCAAGAACAGGAAATTGAACCAGAGCGGAGTAAGCAATCAACGACGCGAACTCAAACGCTGCAAGAATGAAATTGGATGCTATTAATTAAAAGTTGGTTTCAACTTGCAATATTAACATTTATAACAACTGAAATCTTGAAACGAGCTACAAGTTTTCATGAATTTTTACAAGAGATGCATGGCGAAAAGTGGGAAAATTACTATTTTAAACAGATTTTCATGCGATTTGTATTACTGCTACTGCAGAGTGCGGTAGGTGAACGTTTGGTCTTATTCAGAAACAGGCTTTTTTTTTTGTTTTAGCATGCAAAAAAACTCGTAAGCCACAGGCCCGATTTTTTTATTTTTTTATTTTGCGTATTTTATGTAGGAGCTTGTAAATGGGGACAAAAATAATGAAAAGTGCCAACATTTCATATAGAGGGTGCTTCTAACTGGGTAATACGGTGTATTCCAGGGTACAAAACAGTCATACTTTTTTTTTTGTATTCTACTTACCCAACAATGGCTCCCAGGCGCATAATGTTGCTAGCGTGAAGAACATAATCGGACAGAAGGGCTAAGGCCGGGTCGCACTCATTGCGAACTCCAGAATTGACTATTCCACAAGCCATCAGTGCTCCTGACTGAAACATTTAAACCACAGATTATTACTTTAGTGTGTTGTACATAAAGATAAAGAGACATAACAATGGTTAGTTGCTTACATAGTATCTAAATCAGATTCAAATTCCAACTGACGATATTCAAAATAAGATCAGATGTGATCAATAAAAAACAAAACAGCAGACATTACCAGTAAGCCCAAGAGGGGAAAAAATGTTTCCTGTCCAAACTTTTTTCTTGCTTTCTTGAAATTTAATTAGTTATCATGGGTATACTGTATTATGCAGGAAATCCTGTAACTGGGTAACGTGGTTACCGGGACAGCACGGTCAAAGCCAAGCTCAGTGGAATGGCAACTTGTTCCCTCTTCAAGCCATTTCTTACTGTGTTAAGAGCGCCAGTTGGTTTTTGCAGCAAATGCGCTCAAAATCCACTGGTTGTTTTTCATGGTGAATGGGCAAATATTTTTTTCGTCGGGGTTACCAGGGACCGGCACTTTATTGGGGGTGGTGAACGGGGTCAAGGGAGCAGCAACAGATTAAAGGTTAACAGAAATGGTAAACAGACCTTGATATAATCTTCGGCAGAATATAAATAGCGATCGATTAGCGTCAGGCCACCATCCACATCCCACAAAAGAATGAGACCTAGAGATGCCATTGCACTAAGCATTCCTGCAAGAAAAAAGTAACGTCCGTTAAGTTCATTAATATATGAATGTTATTATGCCATAACTCGAAAAATTCAAGATAAGCTGAGTAAGCAACATTTATTTAAACTTGGTTCGTGGGTTCGCATCCGCAACCGAAAATTAAAATTATGGTCAAAAAGTGATAACTCCACAAATTTTTTAACAGATTTTGACATCAAAATACACCAAATTGATTGCCTCGATGAGCGCGTTCCACTGGCTCAAGTAGCTCAAACTATCTCCAAGTTATATCGTTAAAACTGGAAAACATTTGCATATGTGGTCCTAACCGCTCGACTCTACTCAATTCTTTCGCTGTAAACTTGGCTGGCCTCGACTCATATTAAAAGGTTTCTCCTCGCACACCCCTAGCTGCTACTTCTTAGGTACTTCCGAAGAGTCTTGGTCTCACAAATATAAAAGAGGGTTGTACGAGCTTGTGCTTACAAGAAACTGAGTTTTAAAATGTCTTTAGAGCTCAAGTGGAATTATTTATAGATTCAAAAAATTAATCACTCGACATCTGGAATGAAAACATTTTTTTTTTTAAATTTAGGAATTTATAAAAGAAAGCGTGACCTTTGATACCAGGTATTTGGCCGCCCCCCGCGCGTGCCGCAAAATATTTAGGTAAGTTTGAAAATGCTCAGGCATGAGAGTGGCCCTGAACAAAAAAAGCTGAAAAGTATTTTTGAGGAAAAGAAAAAGAAAATACGATGGATTTTTCTGAAAATAAGCTGAATACTTAAGGCTCGTATTAAGGTTGCTTTTAAGATTCAACTAAGTTTTAACCTGTCATACATCCAAATTAAGTCAGAAGTATCAAAAAAAATAAGAAACCAGAAACTAACTGAAAATGTTGCTCAGCACCAAATAAGCTGAAATCAGCTAATTAGCTGAAAATTCTCATGCCTGAATGCTAGGGATGTGCGAGTAGAAATGTTTTAATTTGAGCCGAGCCGAGCCGAGTTTGCAGTAGAAGAATCGAGTATCGAGCCAAGTTCGAGTAACTGACTCTGTGGGTCATGGTTTTCCAGTTTTAAGGATGCAACTTGATAATGGTTTCAGTTATTGACTTTTAATCTGCACCACTGGAAAGATCTCGTTGAGACGATCGATTTGGTATATTGGAATGTGAAAATCCGTCAAAGATTGGCAAAGTTATCACATTTTCGCCAGATTCTAGTTTTTCGAGTATGGACTCGAACAACGAGCCGAGTTCGAGTACAAATTTCATACTCGGCTCGGCTCGAATTTTTCGAGTATCGCACATCCCTACTGAATGCTGCTTTCTGCTTGGTCAGTAGTACTAGGAGAGTTAAGGCCAAACAAAAAAAAAATGGTTTAGTTTGCGTTACCCGACCAACCCTATTTTTACGAGCTGACCCTAAATTTTTTTTCTGTCCAAGGAAAAAATCCCCTCCCAACGTCACGTCCTACGATACAAAAATGGTTCAAATGCTTCTTGGAAAAAGGAAAAATATTGCTCCGTGAACATGAATGTATCTTTATTGCATAAAAAAAATATTAAATTACAATTTTTGAAGTAAAGACTTTCTGATTTAATAACAACAAAAAAAGTGTCAAAAAAAAGAATTTTCCGACCGACCGACCCATTTTTTTAACTGCGTAACGCAAACCAAACAATTTTTTTTGTTTGGCCTAAGCAATCAAGAAAAAAATTAATTGGCTCAACTATTCAACATTGCAACGGCTATATACAAACTATGCAAAAGATTAGAGATAAAAGTTCTTACCATGTTCTTTGTTTTTGTGCAGCCATCTATTGCCATCTTCCACTAATAACTTATCTTGACCAAAAGCGGCGTTAACAAACCCATTAACAAAGCTGGATGACAGGTTCTGCCGAGCAGAATCAACCTGTGAACCGCTTGGCCCAAATGAAGGTCCTGCAATACACGTATACAGGAAGTTGTTTTAAATTTATACATTTTTTTGGATAACTTGTGCAATTAACTTGTTATTTGAAACAATGAAGGAACGGTCATGTTTAAAATTTTTATAATTGCATATAATTCTAACCTCTAGAAGTTAAGGAAAACAATTTTTTACAACAAAATTTATTTATAAATTAGGTTTACACCACTACAGTAAATCAAAATAACGTAAAGCTGAAATGTCTAACAATTACAATATCCAAAATTTATTTACAGCTTTAAACATCATTAACCATAAACGGGTCGAAAAGCCAATCGGCTCAGAAGGGTTAAATAAATACAGATATATTGCCTTTTGGATTGATATGTCACACTACCTGAGCGGGGAATCGAACCTACAACCTTTGAAACCAAAGGCCGAGGTCCTACCGCTAAGACATTCTACACGGCCAAAAGGAAACGTCCATAGGCAGCATTTTTTTAAATTAATTAATTTCTTTGAGCCTTAAGTCAGCCGAAGCAACTTAATGCTTGTATGGCTGAACCGGCTCAATTTTGAACATTACCAGACTTTTAGACAAGAATAAATATCTGTAAAGGGAGGTGCCAACCCGGTGATTCGATCCGGGAAACCTTTGATCATCGTAGGGGCCGAAAGATTGTCCAGAATTTGCCAGAATAGTTCCCATAGTCGCTGAAGGAGCATGGTAGCCTCTCACGCTACCCTGGCCGGCGGTCCTGGCGGGACTTTGCCAAGGTCCCCTTTCCAGGGGTTCAACCAGATCCGCAAACCTCCTGCAACCAGGCTGAGCTCTCTCACAACTCAGCCGAGATGACCACAATACACATACAAACATACACTTTCTAATTGCTACTTGAGAGCCACTCATTTGCCACGCCACACACTAACTGAAACGAACGGAACACGCAATTCAAGCATGAAACAAGGATGTAAGGATGTAACGTAAATAAGTTTGCATCTGAGAAAACCGGCAATCGGTGTGTGGATTTACTGTGGCGTGCTAACGACATTGTTAAAAAAACTTACTACACAACGCGACACAAACACGTGGAGAAACAGAATTTATTTATTCAAGGGCCTGAAAAAAAATCGAAAATATGCAGATATCGAGATGACCTCTTGAGTCACGCTTAAAGATCAGTGGTCGTACAGCGCACGAGCAGTTGAATTTTGTCGTGGCCGAAGCATGTAACAGTAGTTTTAGTGAAAGTTTTTTTGTGTGATTTCTGATGAAGAGGATCGGTGCAAATCCTCGAAATTCAAGTAGACTAAATAAGTACTAGTCTCACAGGTGGTGTGTGGAGTCGTCACTTGTGTGCTCCACAATGGCAGCCATCAATTTCA
>JAHWFP010066463.1:59726-91238 GCA_023313725.1 Lithobius niger
GGTGTAAAATTTAACACCGTAGGTTTATGCTCAAACTTAGTGAAATCTGGTCTGTGCTGAGGCTTAGGCCAGAAGTGTTGTTTTGTAAAACGTTGCAAATGGTGAACGTAAAACATTTTTTCAAAGCCTAGTCCCTTTAAATTTAACTTGTAGGCAGTTAATTTATACAACTAGGTAGGCTACAGTCAAGCTTGATTTATTTCTGTGTTTAAATAAGTGACCGGTAGTCTTGAGTGCTCCAGTTTAATCCTTGCATGTTAAACAGGATTGTAATTAAATTTAATTAAATTTAATTTTGTAGGCTTATGCCAAAGACAGGTGTCGGTAGCAAACCACCTGTAACTGCTAAAGTTAGCAGTGAAAGTGAAACTGAAAATAATTCAGTAGTGAACGCAAGCGTTAATGAAGCTAGTTCTAATTTAAATCTAAATTTAGAATCTAGTGATAGTGAAGACGACGTCAACATGGGTTCGTCTAAAACCGCTGGTTTATTTTCGGAATTCGATTGCGAGTCTGACACATGGGAGAAATACTCCAGCCGAATTCGTTACTTTTTTTTAGCTAAAGAAATACCAGCAACCAAGCAAGTTAATTTTCTAATGGCATCTGTGGGCCAGACAATGTTTGATAGAATTCTTAATATCCTCTCACCTGATTTGCCCGACTCATTAACATTTGATGAGCTCGTTAAAAAAGTTTTAGACGACATTGAGCCAGTGCCCTCAGTGGTATCTGAGCGTGTTAAATTCTTTAGAAGATCGCAAAAATCAGATGAGAGTATCGGGGAATATTTAGCTGCCTTAAAGCTAATGACGAAGTATTGTGATTTCGCAAAAATTAAAGACATTAACAGCGAAATGATTAGGGATCGCCTAATTGGGGGGATCCAATCTGAAGTCATTCAACGCGAGTTGTTGAAGCAGACTCTGGATTTAAAGGCTACAACATCCTTAGCTTTATCCTTAGAATCTGCTGAAACAGACCAAAGCGTTTTGAGAAGCCATTCTAGAGCTGTTAACTACGTAGCTAAAAAATCGGGCAAAACATCAAGTAGGCCTAAATCCACTAAGGATTTCATTTGCTATTGTTGCGGCAAAAATGGCCACGTGAAAACACGTTGTAAATATCGAGACTATACTTGTGGCCGTTGCCACACTGTCGGCCATTTAAAAGCCGTGTGCCGAAAAGCTAGTCATTCGAATAGAACTTTAAAATCACTCGACCACCCTAAAGCAAGTTCTAGCACAAATTTTAAGGCTAGGCCGAACACAAAACAAAAGCATAGCTACAAAAAACGCGTCAACAAACTCGAACGCGATAGCGAAAGTGATAGTGAAGAAGGCCAGGATGTTGAAGCCGAAAATTCAGAGTCTGGTTCCGGGTCTGATGACGATTCAGACAACGACTATCTTGTACTGAAAAATAATACTCTTGGACTGAGTCAGGCTGCGGACCAGATTTCAATTCCCCTACAAACCAACAAAATAATAGTAGTAGTTAATTCTATGAAAATCCATAAATGGAAAATGCCAGTCTGCCTAAATGGTGTCAAGCTAGAAATGGAACTTGATTCCGGGGCAGATGCATCCATTATCCCTATTGAGTGGCATCAAAAATATTTTGCGGACTGTCCTTTAAAACTCAGTCCGTACTCGATACACTCATACACTGACGGAATTGAGAACACGATTTACACTGTAAGTCTGAAGGTTGAAGTTCAAGGTCAAATCGAACATTTGGATGCTTTAGTTTCAAAATTATATAAACCTGCATTAATGGGAAAGGATTGGCTTTCTATTTTTCGAGTTAATTTCCATCCTTTTTACGACCTACAAACGAAAGTAAAACCTAAGAAAAGTGTTAAGAAAATTAAAACTAGCATTACGCCAGTTGACACTTCCGAAATAGTGAAGGGTTTCCCGGAGCTATTTTCTGAAGGCATGGGTAAGTTTAAGAATTTTAAAGCCAAAATTCATTTAAAACCTGATGCCAAGCCTGTGTACAGTCGTGTAAGACCGGTTCCGTTAGCACTCAAAGAAAAGGTTAACCAAGAAATTCGTAGATTGGTTGGCCTTGGAATTCTAGAGCCTGTGGAAACTTCTCAGTGGTCTACGCCGATCGTCATAGTTCACAAGGCGGATGGTCAAATCCGAGTGATTGGTGATTATAAAACCACCGTGAACCCTCAACTCGAAGTCGACCACTATCCAGTTCCCACGGCCGCAGAATTATTCAGTGAATTAGCAGGCAGTGACACTTTTTCCCTTATCGATCTTAAGGATGCATTTCTGCAAATTGAACTCGACAAAGAGTCACAAGAAGCTTTGACAATAAATACACCCCTGGGTTTGTTTAGATGGCTTCGCGTACCCCTGGGCCTGGCGTCCAGTCCTGGAATTTTCCAGAGGGTAATGACTCAAGTCACCAGTAAAATCCCCAAATGTCTCCCGTTTTATGATGACATCCTGGTGAGCGGGAAGGGGGGTGAGCATGACGAATCGTTAAATAAACTGTTAAATGTTTTACAAGATGCAGGAGCCAAACTTAGGATCGAGAAGTGCAAACTGTCGCGGCCTGAATTAAAATATTTAGGCCACATGATAAATGCAGAAGGCTTGCATACACTCCCTGAGGTTATCGAAGCAGTCACAAACGCTCCTAACCCAACATGTATTCAAGAGCTACAGAGCTTTCTGGGTTTTGTAAACCGTTACTCAAAATATCTACCGAATCTCGCTCATATTCTGTCACCAGTAACACGTTTGTTAAGCCCAAGTGTGAAGTGGGTTTGGGGGGCAGAATGCGACCGAGCCGTGAGTAAAGTAAAAGAATTATTTCTTAAATCAAAAGTTCTGGTTCATTACGATCCGAAATTAAAGCTCAAGCTCGTTTGTGACGGCTCACCCTACGGAATAGGCGCGTGCCTGATGCATGTCATGAAAAACGGTGAATCACGGCCGATAGCTTTCGCTTCACGTAAACTCACTCAAGCGGAAAGAGGCTACTCGCATTTTGACCGGGAAGCGCTCAGCGTGGCTTGGGGAGTGAAACGGTTTCATGAATATGTTTATGGTCAGCGATTCATACTGCAGTCTGATCAGAAGGCTTTAGTTTGGATTTTTGGCCCTAAAAAAGGAATACCGCAGATGGCAGCCGCCAGGGTTCAGCGTTGGGCAGTGATGCTTAATGCTTACGATTACGAATTCGAACACATTCCCGGTAAACTTAATTTGACGGCAGACGCTTTATCGCGCCTTCCCCTCCCAAATACCGAGGAATTCGAGAAAGCAGAAGAGCAGTACAATATTCTTGCTTTAGAAACTATTTCTAATCTTCCAGTTTTAAACGAGACACTCGTTCTTGAAAGTAAACGTGATAAAATCCTTTCAAAAGTTTATCGTTATGTGAACCATGGTTGGCCTGACAAATGCGAAATTCCCGATCTGTTACCGTACTTCACACGTCGTGCTGAAATCTCTGTCGAAAACGAAACCTTATTTTGGGGGTATAGAGTCCTGGTGCCGACGGCCTTGCGGAGACAAATCTTGAAAGATCTACATAGTGCTCACTTAGGCATAGTTAAATTGAAAAGTTTAGCTAGACAAAAAGTCTGGTGGCCTAAGATTGACTCTGACATTGAAAATAAAGTCAAATCGTGCCAAAATTGTCAAGAGTATAAAGATACTCAAACGTCAGGTCCTAAGCATACGTGGGAATATCCACTAAAACCAAACAATCGCTTCCACGCTGATTTTTTGGGCCCGATGGACAATTACATGTTTTTCATTCTTGTAGACGCACATTCAAAAATTCCTTTTGTGCATAAAATGAAGTCAACAACGTCCGCGCGTGTCATTGACGTTTTAAACAATCATATAGCTTTATATGGTTTAATGGACAGCTTAGTTACGGACAATGCTGCCCAATTTTTGTCAGCAGAATTCCAAAGTTGGTTAAAATCCAACGGAATTAGGCACATGACCGGGCCAAGTTTTGCGCCTTGGACCAACGGTTTGGCTGAGGTATACGTCCGTAATTTCAAGAGAGTCTACAAGGCCGCGCGGCGACAGGGGTCTACTATTCAAGAGAGTATAAATTCTTACTTGTTATCAGCACGAATCACTATCTCCGCTACCACGCAAGCAACACCCGGAAAATTATATTTTAACCGAGAATTAAAGTCTCGGCTGGATTTATTGTTCCCTGACCCTATTGCAGCCGTACGCCGTAAACAATTAAAACAAGTACAGAGCACCCACCATCGTGAGTTGAAAACGTATCAAATAGGTGAGAAGGTTTGGTATCGTGACTTTTCAACAACAAATGACAGGCTATGGTCAGTCGGTATGGTTAACCAAAAATGTGAAAATCAGTCCTATACTATCGTTGATACTAACGGTAATACGATTCGCAAACATCGCGAACAGCTAAGGTTACATACCGCGGAAAATGATTATCCAGAACAGCCTCCAAACGCACTTGTTTCGACGGCGAAAAGCAGTAATTCTTTCGTGAATAATAATGAGCAACATCACTCAAATTTCAAACGCATGTCTTTTGGCGGCAAACAACGTAAAAAGCCAAGTTTCGCTGACGTAGTTCCTGAGCGTCGATCGCTCGGCCAATCCAGAAAGTCAATTTCCGTTACTGAGGGAAAAATTCCACCAATCGAACAGCTTGCAAAATCACCTCAGAATTTACATCGCAAGTCACCAGGTGGCAGGAAATCCCCAGCGAAATTACCCCACACACACGAAGTGGATGAGTCTGCTAACGTAAATAACCAATCACCTTTGGCTACTACCAGCGCCCCTCTTGAAGGAAATTCTAAGCCAGAAAGGTCGCAATCTCCATCGATTATTACGTCACCGTCCACTAAGCAATCACCACCGAAGCCAGGTCATGCTAACAAAAAAGCGAAACCGAATCCCAATAAACGCAAAGTTGTGCTTTCACCAACACAGGTTGACATTGCAGCGCAGCTTCAAAATGCTCATCGTTCTAAGAGACTGCGTAGAGCTCCAGACAAGCTCAATTTGTAGTTTTTTTGTAAAATTACCATTTGGCTACAACTTCTTCGTTTTTTTTTGTTGTAATCCGTTATATGTGAATTAAATGATAGTTCTTTTTAAACTGTAGCGAGTAACGCTAAAACGTTTTGTCCCCTAGTTGTTCGTGCAGAGAATTGGCTCTGTTAATTTTAAAAATGTCCACCTTTAAAATTAGGTAAAAATGTAAGTGTATTTTGTTGTTCGTGTGAAAAATTGATTTCACGATTTTATCTTTTTTGTATCTTTTTGTCTTTTCATGTACCTAAACACTTCCGACATCGGAACAAAAAATTGCTTGGAGCCGCAATTCACACTCCGGTGAAGCCTAATCCAGATGTTTGTCCACAGCAACGCTGTAGCGTTTCAGCTGCAGAAATGGTTGCTGCAAAAAGAAAATTAACCAAAAAAGGCTATGAAAATTAAAACAACATTAAAATTTATTGTAAAATTGCTCTAGAAACCAAAACAGAAATTTAAAACTGGCAAGTTTTCAGCCAGTTTATTAATGTTTAATTTTTTGCTTAATCATGTACATCTTCAGTTCTTTATTTTTGTAAAACAGCTTTCAAAAATAGTGTTTAGTTTTTCCTCGAAAGCGAAAAATTATGTATCTTTCTTTAAAAATAGGTAGTGCACTAAAAAATACATCTTGCCTTCGTAATCATGATTTTATTTCCAGCTAGGCTTAGATTATTTTTTTTTCTGTTTTTTTTTTCGCTCGCTGCATTGTGGAGTCGTCACTTGTGTGCTCCACAATGGCAGCCATCAATTTCATGTCAATATGTTAACCCTACCAAGATACCCCTTTAACTACTAATAGGCTCTTCTATAATTATATATTGTATTAAGTTGCATCACATGACTTCCTGTTATAATTGTATTTAAAGAGAAGTAAACAGGAAGTTCGCTGTCTTATCAGCTGTAGCCTACACTCTGGTAGTCCGTGTGTTTATTACCATTGGTGCCCACGCTGGGCTAAGGTGTGTCCCCGCCTAGGACATCACATGGTGCAAGTGTTACTTTCTTTCCAAGATGTCTTCCTATCACTACTGTTATCGTCGGTTGCCGATTTTCCAACTGAGTGGGTCTCTGTTACGGACATGCGTTTTGTTATAGACTTAATACTATTAGTCACGCCTGGTTCGTACAGAACTTCTTAAGTTAGACTGACTGTAGTCATATTGGCCGAACCGAATTCGTGCAGGAAGTAAGACAATAAAACCAGGGTAGTGGAAACATTTACTAAAATGTACCATGGTAAATGATTAAATACTGATGCAAACTTGTTGATAAAACTTATTTCACAATGCCACACCAATGAACAATAAACTTATCCACTTTAATTTTCGGTGGATTAAGGAGGGCGTCCACCTTCTTCAGAAGTTTCAGTTTGACTCAAGAGGTCATCTCAATATCTGCATATTTTCGATTTTTTTCCAAGCCCTTGAATAAATAAATTCTGTTTCTCCACGTGTTTGTTACCTTTTGTTTTAATTTAGGCTAGGCCTACATGTTTTACATTGTGTAGGCTAAGGTTAATAACGGACAAATTTTTACTTTTATTTGGGTAAAAAAAATGTATTCCAATGTTTTCATTAGCCTGCAAATTTGTTAGCCTACAAGTTTGTGTAAGCCAGAAACAAAAATTGTTAAAAATCTGTAGCGATCGGTTCGGTTAAATCGGATCGGTACACCAATCAATTTGTAGCTGATCGGATCGGAATCTGTTCGGCAGAAACAATGCTGATCGGTACAGCCTTAAAGCTTAATAAGAAACCAAGAGTGCAAATTAGCAGCTTTTCCAGCAATATTAATTTCATGTTTAAAATTTAACAGTTACCAAATGAAGTAAATGTTTTAATGTTTTGCCAGAAATAAAATTCAAATGTGTCATTCTGAATGTTGATCGTACTTGACAAGCTACACACGATATTAAAACGTTAATGATTACGGAAAGCTTGTAAGTTATGGAATTTCTTTAATATTAGGCCCATAGTCGGCCCTGGGTTGTCCCTCACATGTTCCTCCTTCATTCCTTATATGTAGTTTCTGTTATCAGTTATGTTTTTGTTTTTTAATCAAGTTTGTACCTTATGTATGGTAAATACATAAATAAATAAATAAATAAATAAATAAATACTCAAGCAGATTAGCCAGCTCTTCAACATCGGAGAACAAACACTTTCCCGTTAACGCCATCATCCGATAACATTTCCCCCCTGTTAAAATGCCAAAAAAATGAATCCAACCTTTTATCTAACACTGGAAGAAGACGAACGTTCGGAAGAACTCAAGACGACCACGCTAGATAATCTAAGTGAGATTTCCACCATGTTCTAAATCATTTAATTAATAAGACAACTGACTAACCGCATTAACACCCAGCGTTTAGAAGTGAGGGGGCCACTACCGCAGCGGCTCCAAGCTCGTCCACCATCGATCTGTATACGTGGAAGGTTGTACTATCTCCATTGGTGTAAAGGGTAAATCAAGGTCGCTGTTCAAGAAAATGTCATTTTTTCCTGAATTTCCTGCCTCGCTGCGGCTAACTACATAACATCAGAAACGCAACCAAAAACTTGTCAACCTAAACTTCACGCGCCGGAATCTAGATAGGCCGGTCATCTTGCTCGGAGCTTCTGCGGTAATGGACCCGAACTGAGTACAAGTTAAAACCTTATCTAGCGCGAAAACGCATGTAGTTTGGGACATTTTACACTGTAAAAACAACTTTAAAAATTGT
Organism: Lithobius niger; assembly: GCA_023313725.1. Taxonomy (NCBI): domain Eukaryota; kingdom Metazoa; phylum Arthropoda; class Chilopoda; order Lithobiomorpha; family Lithobiidae; genus Lithobius; species Lithobius niger. The sequence continues at coordinate 67,521 of JAHWFP010066463.1, forward strand.
GGAGCACTACAGTACTGAATAACTTTCTTAGTCGATGCCCAAGCGATTGGAATTGCATAGCATGTCCCGTATTGTTGGATAGTGACAGGGTTGCCATCTAGTGGGGGAATGATGCAAAGCTTTAAATCTTTCAAATTTGGCAGTGACCATTAAATTAAGCTATTTAAGCCATTAACTAAAGAGAACCATTTAGAAAACAGTAAGAAAAGGCAGTTTATATAAATTCATAAGTAAATTACAAATGTAAAAAAAGAAAAATGATTTATTGTGTATTTACTGTTAGCTGCTTCCAAATGTGTCTTGTAAATATCTTCTGGTGTTTTGGGCTCCATTATGTCCAACTGCAGAAAAGATAGAAGATACATTACTTTTGTGCAAATTATTTTCTTACACTGAAAACAAGAACTGACAAGCAAGCTATGTCCTGAATGTAGTAGAGTTAAGTCAAACCTTGTATTAATATATTGGTTGTTTAGGTGGAATTGTGCTGTTTATACAGTTGACCAAATGGGCCAACTAGCGACAACTAAAAAACTTAAGCTTGGTATACTGTCTGTACGTCGGCTTGAAAAAAAGTGGTCAGGTTAGTAATTCAGATACAGCATTCATTACTTTAAAAAAATCTAGCCTTGTTCGATTTGGCATTTCACACAAAAAATACCATAAGAATATATTTTTTTTATGTGCAAGTACACTGTTTTGAAAATTTTTACGCCAGCTGTCCAATGATTCAACCCCAAGTTGATAGATCTAACCGTTTAAAAGTTATAACAGATAATGTGAAACTTATTGAAATCTATGAACATCACTATAGTGCATCTCGATGTTCAGTGTGCATGAATCGTTGTGAACAGAGTTTTTATTACTTTTTTCAAGACAACTGGTCGGCGTTCGGCCAACTTTAAGGTTAAGGGTACACCTATGTGCTGAAATACTGATCGAATTTCTTCGTTTAAAAAATATCAACGGATTCAGCAAATTGATTTTTAACAAAGTGAAACCAAGTTACATTGTTCAGTAACCAAAAGTAGTCATGAACATTTTCTAAATAACATTTGAAATTTCTTGGCCTTAAAATTTAGTGGTCCACAAACTTTTGCTGCGTAAAAGCCATGCCAGCGCTTCGATGACTGATGAAACCAAAAAAAAAACGCAGCTTTCTGATGTTAACATCTGTGCATCTCTAAGATTTTTTCCAGCGAGTTCTGCAGAAAAATCGTGTTAGATTCAGACATCACAAAAGTAGACACTGAAATTTTGCATCTGGTAGCAACGTTGAGGTTGACCGACCCCCCCCCCCCCCCCAAAAAAAAAGAGAGTGGACGGTTTTGCTTGTACTCTCTGAACAGCAATATCCCTGTGGTAAACAATGTTGCAGACAGGTGGAATGCTGCCGTGGACAAATTTCCGTTGTTTCATCAATTTTTTGACCAATTTTGACATTCGGCACATAATTCACCATTTTAATCATTTCAACAAGACTTTTCTGTTGGTGGAATAGCCAGATCAAGAGGGTAAAGCACTGAAAAGTTAAGCAATAAGAAGCAATAAATATGTGGGCAACCACATGAGAAAAGAAGGTTGGCTGCAGACAAATTTTCGACAATTTGCGTCGCAGACTGCAGTGGAAGTTCTGCTTCTGGAAGCAATATTACAATGATTCCCGCATTTTCAACGTTGTTTCTCGACAAGCAACTAATTGCCCACTTTAACACGTTTCATGTACAGTATATCACTATATTTGCTTTAGTGCCCAAATTATGTGCTCAGCAACGAACATAAAATAATTCGGCTCCGTACCTCGCGAGCGAGCGAAAGAAAATGATTATTCAGGTGGGCATTGGACATAATCTCCACCAAATCGTCATAGTCCTCCATTTCTTCACTTAATTCCAGGAAGATCTGCTGACGGCTGAGCATAAATGCCATCTGCTTCTGAACGATACTGCAAAACATTAAAAAAAAAGTGTGTTTATATCATGTTGACAAGTAAGAAACTCTTGAAAAAAAAAAAGTGGAAGGTAAAAAACTTACGTTTCTTTACAAGATGTGAAAATTTCTTCGATGAGTGGCATGTCGTTCAGCATCATGGCAAGACGTAGAGATTCAGGATAGCAATTGAACTTACGAAATATCCCCAAAGCTGTCCGTAAAAGGTTGGTATTTTCGGGGTCGGGAACGTATGGAACACAACTGTTAAGAGAAAAAGAGAGAGCGTTTACACCTTGAGCTCTATATTGTAAATCTAACTGCAACGATTCCAGTTACAGTTGATAGAAAGAAAAAAATCTGTATTTATTTTTGAAAAAACTGAAAATATACGCCCCATGTTAACAATTAGCTCAAGCCATATTGTGAAAGAGGGCCACTCCAGCCCCACTCGAACAGAATACAACCACAGCTATCGAGAACTACGAGGATGCTGTTGTGTTGTGTTAAAAGTTGTATGCTCATACTGGAAATGGCTAACGGCCAGAATTTCGCATGCCTGGCAGTAGCAAGCTTAATGGCATTTTAACCAATGCCGTTAAACCCCTATAAAAAATTGTGGATTTGCCTCCATCATGTTACAGAGTAGTTACCTTATCAAGTAGAGACAAACTCTGGAGTAAGCGCTGTCGTCAACGTATTTGTCCAACAAATCCAGACGCTCTATCTCCATGAGTAGATCACACGCTTCAGCTTCAGCGTTGTGCTTCATGTTGTAAGGTACAATCTCGTCAGCTAATGCCACCAGACGTTTACGTAGATTGGTGTCTTTCTCCGACACATCACTCCATTCCTGCGCAATCTCCCCCGCCAAATGCCTGAAATAAAAAATGTCCTTCTAAATTCCTAAATTTATCAACTATTTCTACGTACGATGTACCATTCGTGCAAGTGCAATATTTGATCAGATTCAGCTTGACCGAATTAGCCGATTTCAACTTTCACGGATGCTACAATGCATTTAAGCTCAACAAATTGAATTGGGCAAATGTTTTTTTTTCCAATTCCAAAAATTCGTTGATTATTAATAAATAGTCATTATTAACGCTGTTCTGATACGTTTTTAAATCAGATATCAATAACAGCAAGCTAATTATCGGCAAACTCGAGCCAATATAGATACTTTTAGTACAAATAGCGAAATTCTAAGTCTGTACCGATACCAATACTGGAACAAATTAGTCGCAGATATTTGCGGTATTGGGTCAGTAACTTTCACTGAAATATCTATAACTCGGGAACCGTTCGCTATTACGACATGACGTTTGTGGCATTTTGCCAGGAAATCGCTGGGTATCTTCCTAGCTATCTTTTAAATGTTGGTTACTATTTAACAAGTTGTTATTTTGACAATTATTGGGCTTTCAAAGAAAACTAAATCATAACACAATTTATTAATAGATTTGGTTTTGGTGACATAGTTTTCAATTATTTATACTATCCGAATTCAAATACAAAGTTGGCTCCATTTGTGGCATTGTCTAGAATTCCAATTTTACAATTGTTGATCTTAAACTACTGATTGTTGCATTGTTTGGGCCCTAGAACACAAGGACTAAATGAACTTTTGTTAGAATTTTATTCCCTTCTTCACGGTCTAGCACCCCAACATTTGAATAAATGTGACGACTGAAATCAAAACTTTGTGAGTTGCAAATAAGTGTAATAGTTATGCACACTGGCAGTAAAACAAAAAAAAATTCTCTTGTTTGGAGATGAAAGGTAAAACTTTGCCTAAGGTGAGAAGAAAAATGGGCAGAAATATGTATTGTCAGTGTTACACATTGCAGGATCAGGTTGGCTAAATAGATTAAGAATTTATGAGAACTGAAACTTGTAACCTTGGGGAAACAGATAGATTTAAGGGGCAATGTAACAAAGACAGCTCCGGAATTTCAAATCGGAAGGGAGGGTGTTGAGTGACATATCAAATTAAAGTTCTTAACGACAAGAGAAAAATGGCACAAAGAAAATGTTCCTGCCATAAAAAATGGCATCAGTTTATAACGTTTTAAATAGCACTCTGCAACCCAAGCAGTTCGCCACTAGAAAATGACAGTGAGACATCAACCAAGTACCTGAATTTTCCAGGTGGATAAAGTTAAACGTACGAAAAACCCCCAAGGTTCCCTGAATTAAACGTTTTCCTCCAGAGATGTATTTTATCTCTGCTATTTCGAAGTGACATCATATTTGATGGGAGCAATGTGGTGACATTTTCTTTGCACCATTATTTTTCTCAACTCATTAAGAGCTTTAATATGACATGTCACTCAATCCCCCGCTACCAATTTGAAATTCTGCTTCAAGTCCACGCATGAACCTTTTTTTGTAATTTGCTTGCTGTGTAGCTTGGCTTGCTGCAGCAAAATCAAATTTGCTATAAAATGCCTGTGTTACAGTAAGTCAAAAAGATGAGCTTATAAAATGGCAAGACATAAATCAATTAATGTCGTTTATGTTTCTGAATAAATTCATGCCTTTTGAGGGAGAGGGAATGATCTCACTAATGATCTCAATGCTGGTATTTATGCTTACCTTACATATTCATGCCCCCAAGAACCAATTTCTTCGCTCGAGCCCAGAAGGCGATATTTGAGACACTCACGATTATCACTGAGCGTCATAGCCAGAATAGAGACTATGTCAGCACAAAAGCGCTAAGTAAACAAACAAAACAATAATTAGGCTATCGAAACACACACTGTGCATGAAATCGGTACAGTATAAGGATAGTTTTACCCGTTAATTTTCGAGGATCTGACGATCGGCATCTGTTGATTGCGGGGGGGGGGGGATTGTCCGAGCCACGAAAATTAAGGGGTGAAACAACCCCTGCGGCTCGAACTAATACAACTGTGTTTAAAATGAAGCAAACTAAACATAAAGATTAATTAATATTTCTTCTCGATTATAAACAACTGAAGACAAACTGAAATCAAAGCTAGAGTAGGAGAGTTTGCGTGGGTATGATAAAAAGACTTTCAAGATTTCTTCACAATTTACCGTTAATAAATAACAGATTACTAGGGGTTAGACGATATTGAAACGTTATCGATACAATCGCTACCTATCAGTATTTTTGCTATGTCGGTATCTGGCCACTGTAATGAGCCTGATGCCGACATTCGTTACTCAAAATCCGTCTTCCCTGCAAAGCAGTCATCAAGCTCGGCAAAAATGACAGATATTGGAAAGGAACTCCAATACGCTTTTCTCTGTAAACCCAGGAATGAATATTCCGTAACACACATTACAAAATCGTTAGCATTACCTCTATCACTGACCAGCGTTAAGGGTCTATGAACTGCTCCAATTTTTATATTCTCACGTTTTAATGAAAAAGCTTGGTGAATTATTTGTGTTTGTCTGCTACAGTGATAGCTCATGACAGGTGAAAGAAAGGACATAAACTGGTTGGTAGTGGTGAGCTTCTATGTCCGCTTGCACGTTACTCATTCATTTTGAAGGAGTTCATGTTCAAAGTTTAATGGTTCTAGATCAACTTGGGTTACTACAATAGTAATAACTAATAATATATTAGTAACTATCTTCTGACTTGGATGATGATAACCATATCAAGAAGGAACGGTCGGAACTATGCCAGTTGGGAAACACTGCTCTGTAAAACTTCAGATTTTCTTCTGATGAAGTGAAAATCGACAGTGGACTGGTCACATGTGATACGTTCACTAACAGAGTTCAATCAATGAGCTTGCACAGGTCTACCACGGGCTCGTGAAACGAGCGCCGTGTTTACCGAAGTACTGGCACAATCATCAAGCTTCAGAGATGGTGGCGTGCTCGCCATGGAACTTCTGCACCCTCACATTATTGCGTGCAAGGGAGGTGTGGATGGCTGGGGCCGTGGACTGGGTGGAGCTGTTGCTGTAGGTTTGCTAAGCTTAGGAAAGTAGAGCAAAATTCGAACTCAGCAAGACCTGAAGTGATTAAGGCATCAAGCACTTGGCCATGTGCAGAGTGTGGTAGTGCTACAAGAAGCTTAGGAGTCAAACGCTCTTCTACGCAAGTTTTATCGCGTCCCTAATGTATATCCTATCCCCCTTTTGTTTCTTGTGCATTAGTTGACAATTTGTCAAATTCCCTTTCGTTTCCTCATTTCCACGTTCTGGATTCGCACATGTTGACCTAACAAACTTAATTCGTCCCTTAAACAAAAAACAAATTATGAGGAAAACGCTGCAATGTAAGGCAAGTCGTCATGAAATTTCTCAACTTGCAACACAAAAGTGGGCTCAGTACGTATGCATAATGTTGCATGTGGTGGTTCTGACGCTCATTTATGACGACCAGTGTTAGCTTTATGATGTTTATTGATATACAACTTCAGTGAAAGGATATTAAATTAACCCGCGAGTTTAATTTAACATAATTTTTTTTAACCAAATGGGGAATGCGGCCAGAAAAGATTCCAGGCTCTTAAGGAAAAATTTGTCGCTATTTTTTAAGGATAATCTCCTCAGCTAGAATCCACACAAAACCAGAAACTTAAGTTGCGTCTGTATAGAAGTTAAAATGTTAGTTGTGTTTTCTTACCGACGTCGGATCAAAATACACTGCATCGGTATCTGATCGCATCCCGTATTGGCCAATCCCTATCAATTACTTTTTTATATGCTGCTTTACCTAATTCTAAATGCTGAGAGGCAAATTCTACTTTGATTTTCAATTGACATTTCAAGATGAAGGAATGCTTAAACCAAATAAATGAGAAGTAAAAATAGTTCAATGATGATCAACATTGCTGTTCATCAACAAAATTGATCCGTTTTCGCTCCTCATTTATTAGGTGTAAACGTTGCATCACCTAAAAAATGTTTTTTTTACCTACGCCGGGCATTTCCTTTTTACAAAATAATATAAAATATGTTGTAGATCATTGCCGGTATCATTATCAACCATAAAAAACTAAAAAAATAAAAATATCTAAACAAGCAAGTTAGTATTCGCAAGACGAATATTGAAGTTCAACACTTTTTGCAAGTGAACTTTTAATTCTTACCCCCCAAACAATTGTCTCTATTGCATCTATCATTTTACAAAATTCAAACCCCTTTTTCGCATTTCGTGCGATTTTCCTGTCAATAGATAGTGCTGAATCGTTTGGCGTTATACATAATTTAAAGTCTCAATGGCCACTAATTGATTTTTTTCGTTATTTAGATGACGAGCAGTAAACACCGCCGAATCGCTGGAGATAAAATCTAACCGTAATGGGGGGTTCCTTCCTCTGCTATGTGGCTATAGCCCTTCTGGCCTTCCTTAATCGCCCAAGGCAACTGCGCACCTGTGACGGCTGACTTGAACAACGAGCAGCCAATGCCAATATCCGAACTTTATAGAGGTAATGAATAAAGGAATAAAGTTTGCGCTATTTGGCACCTGCGTGACTGACAAGTTATTATGGCCTGAACATGGGACGAGAGATCCCCTGGCAGAAATTGGTCCACACAAAACAAAATTGACAAAAAGTGTTGAATTGCAAAAAAATTGTCCACGCAACGGATCCCAAATATTCTTTTAAGAGTATAAAATTGAGACAAACACAAGAAAATTATCCGTAACCACTACTCAGCTCCCATCATTAAGCACTACGTTTTAACAACCAAAAACCAACAACTTTTTTGAAATTACCTTTGTGTCAGCTTCATCAATTTTGTCGTAGACCTCCTTCAAAGTGGCAAAATGGGGACGCAGAAACTTCAAAGGTTTGGGAACAGATGTCATGGAAGTGGTAGAGGCCCGAATCTGGGTTCGTAAGTTTTCCAATGCAGGTCGATACAATTTTTGATCATTTTCCTGTAAACAGAAAACCCAATCGGACATTAATGGCACACTCCATCCACATACATTTTGCACCAATACTAGAGATAAAGATAGTACAGTCCAGTCGACACATCACGTAATAATTAACGATACTGTTTCCGAAACTACGCCCTGTAACAAGTTGTATATATTAACTGTGACTGCTGCAATATGTTATTCTTACACAAGAAGTACTGTTTCTACATTTAGTGAAACCCACGTAAATGTTGTAAATTCGCTATCTTATCCCCGAAACACTAGAAGTAGAGTTTTTAAGCACGAAGTATGATTTAACAAAAACCAAACAAGATACCTTCTATTTTTTTGCAGGTTTGTGCTAATTTTGTCAAGTTAGTGATCAGTGAAGTTTGCACTTTTTTTTGGGGGGGGGGGGGGGGGGGAATCTGAAGAGAATTCTATAAATTTGAAAAACTTGCTCTTTCAACAGACAGAAATGGCATTAGAAATATCTAAAAAGTAAAAATGGTTAAGTTTCCAGGACTCCGCGCCGGACCCCTCTGGGGGAGCTTACAGCGCTCCTCCGAACTCCTAATTTGATCATAACTCCCCAACATTTTCATTCTAGACTCGTTACTGGTTGTGGAGTAGCCTACAATATTTAAGTTTGGAAGGGGCAGGGGAAGAGGTTTGAGTTGTAGCAATTTTTTTTAAATGCCAGGTTTAGCTACGTTCAGAATGAAATGACGTGACACATTCGATAAACGTATTTCTTTACACTCCAATTTCGTGTGATGGAGCTCAAGATCATGTGGTGATCTCTTCTAGGAATTACGGTGGAATTTTTTTTAGACTCTGGCTTAAAAAGAAGTTCCATGTGCTAAGAAAAAAATTGTGTGTGTACTCATGAAAGCCACTGAATTAACATTTAGTAATCCAAGAGTAACGACGCCCACTAAGTATAATATGGCAACATGTGGCCGCCCTCCTGACTTTGCTACCCGATTAAAGAATTTTCTACATCTGCGCATGACGAAGTCTTGGCAACACTGCTGTACTTACCGTGAGACGTTCAACCAACATATTGAGTTCATCTTGCAACTGCTTGTCTTCGTCAGACTAAAAACAAATACAGAATTATGGCAATAAAACACAGCAACTAGAATGTCAATTCACGACAATCGAAAAACATTTTTTATATTAAGATACCAAACACAGTTCCTTGAGAATTTTACAACTGGATATGGATAAAGGGGAGGGGTGGCAAAAAAACGGACGGTGGGGGAGGAATGGGTTAAAAAAAGACATTTTGTGTGATGTCATTTGTGTACGGCCCCGTGGATCGGAAAATATACCCAAAACTAATCCTTGTGTAAAAGACTACAGTAGCATTGGTAGCCCACAAAAATCTAACAAGCACCTTTAACAACGATCAACGTACTTGTGAACTATCTGTGGCCAAACATATTACGTTGTGTTAGCCTAGTGTTAGACAGCGTACTGGCCTATTACGATATTCTTGTGACCTGACCACAAATGCTTATTTGTTAATGGTTTTACAATGAGAACGCCCAAATGAGCACTCTGTATAATTGTTGTTTTAAATAAACAGCATTTCTATTGATCAGATCGAAAATTTCATTTAATTCAAGAAAAACCAAAAATGGGATATGAAAGTGGGTAAGGAAACAAATTACAGGTTTCATTCCCTAATGGCAAAAACCGATAATTTGGTCGTTTTACTTCGGTTATTGTTCATGATAAAATGTATAACTTAGGCCCAACCAAAAAGTCCGCGTTTCAATGCTGAAAACTGGCTAATTTTCGACTGTTTTTACTTTTTACTAAGACTTCTTCAGGCGATGGTCTGGAGAACTGTCGCACTTCCACTCCTCTTCTTCCAACGAACTTTTCATCTGCTCACATCTGAATTTCCTACAAGTCCTGCTGCCTCACAGTGGGCCTTTAGTCAGCATTCCTTGTTGTTGTGGATGCTTTCCTGCTCATTGTCACTGCTACTCTGCTACTGGGTGCTCTCTTCCAAAGTTGACTTCTTTTTTGAAAGAAACTCGTGCCAATTGATGTCAAACTTCACACTCAGTTCAGGTGTCACAATTTTCACTATCTGTTTGAATGCCTGTTCCTGTATGTTCGTAAGTGGCACACCTCTTTCTTGGCAGTGTTGTATTGCCATCGATTCTAATGTCCAGAGGTGTGCCTCCTTGTTGGCGTTGGCTTTTAGCATGATTTTCGTCTCAGGCCAGTTGATGTTCTGCTTGGTTCGAAGCCTATGAAGGGCTGTAGCATTCTTCTTGACATTTCCGTCCACGGTGGCTTGCACGTGAGCCACGACTCTAATGCTAACTCTACTAATTGTTTCACGTATGTAGCCTTGTAGAAACTCAGCACATGGGATCCAGTAGATTGACCCGATTTTAGAGGGGAAGTCATGTGCTATCGACGTCTTGTGTTGGGTCTCCTTTGGAACGAAAATCATGCTAAAGGCCAACACCAACGAGGAGGCACACCTCTGGGCATTGGAATCGAAGGCAATACAACATTCTCAAGAAAGAGGTGAGCCACTTTGAAAATGTCACATGGTCTACTGTGAAAATTCATATTTAAAGTTGAAAAATCCCCTTATATCACGCTTATTTTCACAATCACACGAAAAAATAAAATTTTCAGCAAATTTTCGATAGTCAGGCGCCCAATATTCGAAGCAGACGAACGGTCGTAACGAAGTAGTGAACTGTGTTGTTGTGGAGCCGGAAGATGATAGTCGCCTGAGCCTTTCCACCTCCAGGACTGCTATCGAAAATTTGCGGAAATTTTGTTTTTTCGTGTGATTGTGAAAATAAGCGTGATATAAGGTGATTTTTGTGAGCCACCTACGAATGTACAGGAACCAGCATTCAAATAGATAGTGAAAATCGTGACACCTGAACTGAGTGATAAGTTTCACATCAACTTTGGAAAAGAGCACCCAGCGTAACAGTAACAGTGAGCAGGATAGCATCCACAATAACCAGGAATGCAGACCAAAGGCCAACTGTGAGGCAGCAGGACTTGTAGGAAATTCAAATGTGAGCAAATGAAAAATCCATTGGAAGAAGAGGAGTGGAAGTTCGAGCAGTTCTCCAGACCATCGCCTGAGGAAGACTGTCAGTAACAAGAGTCGAAAATTCACCAAGTTTTCAGTATTGAAACGTCAACTTTCATTCCCTTATTTCAAGTGGGTGAGAAGTCGTGATTTTTTCTACAAGTGAGTTATCAGCCCGTATTTTTAAAGCTCAAATGCAGTTTTCAAAGGATTAAGCTATTTTATCTTTAAATTATAATGGCTTAGTCACAACATAAAATAGGCAATGGACTCACTAACAGTAATGCAAGAAAGGCATTTTTCTTCAGATGTCCCGGATTACTTTGCAACATATATTCTTCATTGGACTTATGCACCTTCCTAAACCACCAATCCAATCCAGCCAACTTGAATGCTGGCTCAACGCTTTTACAACAAGCATGCAATCTTTTGGAAGGTTTTAGTTTGAAAAAATGACAGTTGATTGTGATATAATGCTGTTACATCAACCATGTTGGAAACTCGTGCGGGGTGGGCAGGCACAACTTTACATTACACCTAAACCCCTTAAAACCAGGAGTTTTAATCTTCTTGCATCAGCAGTGAATTTTCAGATGTAAAAGGGGGATGTCCTGTAATCTGGTGAGAACTAACCATTGGAGATAACCCATTTTTAAACACAACAATCAAATCATTGTAATGCCTTCTCGCACCCTAAAACTAACTCTCGGTGGATTTAGAAAGCAGTTGGAGACTGGAATTAATTTCAGAAAGATACTGCGAATGTACAGGACACTTTAGGGAACATGAGAAGAATAGGGCCTCCCTTGCAACTCCTTCCCGATTGCGCAACGCATCTGCGCCAGCCAACCAGTGCTCCGTGCCTCATGTGAAGGCTACTACACCTCGGCAACAAGTGAAGGCGGTGATTGACACTAAAGAGAGCAAGTTTCGATAACTTATGAGCGTCAAAGTCTTTGCCCCAAAAACAGTATGGGAAAAAGTTGTTAGGCTGATTATTTTGGGTAATTCTAGCACAACATGACGCACGTCGGTGAGGTGACACTTTTTCTTCCCATAAGCCCACTTTAGCCCAAATTCAACACTTCTGCAGGCTGTTGCGTCGGAGGACTCCACAATGCCATCTAGTAGCATCGAAGTGTGACGCATTTTTTGCTCAGTACATACGCTTGGAAAGGCTTGCTTGGAACACTCAGTTTTGTTTTAGTTTTGATTGTAGTTTTGGAAGGCACTGTTTGACGAGATAGATGGTGAGTCGACTGTGACCTATACGGAAGTCGCCCGAATTATTTCACACCGGGCACAAAATTGTTGTTGTTAGCATAAATGTTACTTAGTTAGGTTGCGTGCTAGAGCAAATTTCGTGAGAACGTATTTATCCACGTCGTTAAGACGTTATTTGCAGGGGTAACGTCTATCGTTGAGCTTTCTTGGCAATAATATAACAATAAATGTATTCTTCCTAAGCTACAAGGTAAACAGTACCTCCTTCACAAAACGTGACGATACCAAAACTACGGCGAACAACGTGACACAGCAGTTTGAACCTACAGCCGGTGAATGCACCCGCCCAAGTCGAAGTGAATTACGTTTAAGTGAACCAATATTCCCATTAGTGAATCTACACATAGTTCATGTAAGAACCATTATTTTATACTTGACCTTCTTACCAATTCTTGGTCTTTATCTTCTTCATTAATTTTTTCTTTCTTTTCCTTCGATTGTTTTTCAGAAGGTTTCTTTACGTCGGCCATTTTGAATTGAGCGTTCATAAAAGGTGATCCAACGAAACGAAAGAAACTTTTTTCTGTATTTGAGACTTCAAGAATTTTCTATAAATTAAAACTTTTGTCACTACGTTTTTTTGTCATATAAATACAATATGTGAGTAAAAATGTCATGATGCAATTACACCTTTTGTGCTTTTTACAAAACCTACAATTTAGCTATTTCACGTTTTCGAACTTTTGTAAAGCTGCCGGTGTGTTTGTGTCGTTAGTCCTAAAGTCGCTTCGCTTTAAACTTGAATCCTGGAGGAAAAAAAGGAATTAGTAAAACTTTAGGATGCCTAAGTATGATATTATCAGTTCTCCTTTATACACGTAACAGATCACGTGCATTATTTTCCGTTAGAATACGTAATTTTTCTAGTGCGTTTTGTCTGCGTTGTGCAGTTTACTCTTGCTAAGTGTACCTAGGCCTAGTCTAGATTGGTCTACACAAGGCTCTCTCCAACACTTAGAAAATTGGTCTAGATCATAGATATTCGTCGTAATGTACAATTCTTGTTTTGTTGTCTATTAACATTTAAACCAGGACGATCGTATTTTTAAACACTTATATTTATCTGGTTTGTTTAATAATGTTAAGGCCTATCATGAATCATGCAGTTATCCCCTATTTGGCTAGGCGCTACTACAGGCTCTTGGATATTATCTTTTGTAATAATACACAGTACAATCAGTTTTGGGAAGGACTAGATATTGTTGGCATATACAGGAGCTAATGAATGCATACACGTCCATAGGACTAAAGAGTGTCAGTGCTTTGTTTCTTCCCTTAAGCTCTTTTGAGAGAGAAAATGAGGGTTTATTTTCCCGGATTCTGGCCATTTGATTCAATATGGCAAAATTGCATACATAAATTTATTTTTCTTACTAAATTGTAGCTTACCCTTTACTTTTTTTGGTGTTGGGATGTTCACAGTGCAAACACTGATGCATCATGCCGCAAGGCCCAACCAAGGGTGGGTGATAAGGAATACATAAATTTTGTTATGTTTGCATTATTCATATAGTCTACTCATTGTTGTTTGACTTGAAGAGGATTCAGTCGCACTCCAAGAGATCCCATAAGACCCAAAATTACACAAACCCAAATACATAGACTATGTAATATATGTGTATTTTTGGGAAGTCCTTGGGATGTTTTGTAGAATAACCAATTGCCCTGTGGTAGAATTGGCTCGATGGGTGACGACATGTCTCGGAACTAGGCCTACTAGCCTAGCTTGGTTATAAATTGACCGAGTTTGCCGTTGAAATACGGTAATTACTTTTTTCTAGAGCTTTTGAATGGTTTTGTAAGAATAGAGGTTGGGTCGTTTACAAGTTACTTAGCCTAGCAAAAACTTTAAAAAAATTGTGAAAAACATAGTAGGCTGGCCTACATTAGTGCGGAAACTTGTTCACAAACCCAAATATTAAACGTAACTTTAGCATGGGTAAAAATTCAACCCGCAGACACCCTTCCTCTCAGCCTGTGTTTTCGTTTGTAAAAAGGTTGTCGCAGTCCGTCTGAAAATATTATTCTTCCAGTTCCCGGGCGATGTAAAAAAAATACGGCTGGTTGCAACATACAAATTCGAGTGAGCAGACAGCTGTTCTTTTTCCCTTACAAAAGCGTTATAACCTTCACCAATATCGCTCCCCATTTGTCAAATGACAACGGAAATTTAGTGCTCGCCTAATGAGAGCAACGAAAAAAACGTTTTTCAAATTTGTCATATATTGGGAACCGTAGCAGTTAGAAGCAAACGTTTATTTCCTTTGCCGTTTTATTTTGCAATATTTCACTAAACCTGTTAAGAGGTTGGGGGCAAGGGGATGAACGTTTCAAAAATTTTTGGGAGGTTCGCTGAAACAAAGGATTGCCTAAAAAATTTTGCAAAATCCAGCCTGCGTCTGTGTACCCGGGTAATCTGACTGAACTTTCTCGATCACCAGTAAAAGCAAGCCAACGTCTGCTTGAAAGTCTAAATCTCGCCAGTTGACAGTGTGAGACATAATTATATGTGGAATTGATAGTAACTTTTTTTTGTTTTAGATACTACTGTGATTATTGCGATACCTATTTAACACACGATTCTGTAAGTATTTAATATTTGCTACCTATTTTTGTTTGTGTATGAGATTATCGAAAATGGTTTTGATGAGATTAGGCTATAGACTTAATGTCTAGATTCGAGCTAGGCCTACATGGCAGGGAAAAGTGTTCTACGTAACGTAAGAACGCGTGATGGTTAGTTAAAACTTTAACGGAAATTTCGGAAAACTGGTACTAATCGGCGATAAAACGACATTTTGACTGTACAATCACACTTCCACCAACATTACGACCCAAGGGTAAACCGACTGCAATGTCATGTAGATTAGGCCTTCTTTTTTTTTGGCAGCAAATTCCGAAGGAGAATGGATAAATCTCCTAAAATTTAATTGAACTTTTCGATGTTATAGAGGTCTACTAAATTGTTGTATTGGTGGTGAAAATGTGATTTGTGTTGTCAAGAATGGCGGACATTTTGATAGTGTATGTATCTCATGCTGAACTGGAACATAATAGCCTATTTTGTAAAGTAACATAGTGTCACCAGTACTTGTATATTTTTGACGGTGCTGCTGCCACGTATTGGTAGTTCTGTGGTGCTTGACATTCCGTGATACTGGGCTCAGTTGGCTGTTGGCCAAGTGTCATTACAGTGCTGCAGTACTGGCACATTCTTTTTACTGAATTTAAATAACGTTAACGAACTTGAACAAAATTTCTCATTTGTAGCAAGTTTCTACTAAGGGTGGATGTTTATGGGACAATTTTATTTTTAATGTAGGTCTTTATTTCTTGTTCTTTCTTGCATTTCTATTACTTTCAAAGTTGGCAAAGCACTGGAATGGTCCTGCCTAAACGAAGTATTTTCATCATTTATTTAAAAAATAAGACAAACATACAGACAAAAAATCTTGAGTCGGAAAAATGGTGGGTGTCATTCAGAAATATCAGAAGGTGCTACGAAACTATTTTAAATTTTCAGTGATGTTTCCAATCACCTTCTACGGAAAGCAAGCGTACACACGACGACGGACAAACGTACATGTTGGCGTGGAGAAACATTCAAATTTTTCTCCACTCCAGCATGTGACGTTTCTTCGTCGTATTGTCGTTTGCTTCTAAAGAAGGTGATCGGAAATAACACTGATAAATTAAGTTGAACTTGAGGAGAGTTCTTCTATTGTGGTAATGTGCACGTACTCTTTTCATATTGACCTAACCCTTTCCACATTTTTTCCGCAACCCCTGGCACTGTAGCATTTGCAACATTTATTTATTTAGGCTTGACTTAATGTAACAAGCCATGTCGCACACGAAAGGCAACACTGAACTAAGCCCTTTACAATTATAAATGTACTTTAAAAATACAGCAGCAGCAAAGACAAATTCCTTAAAAAAATCAAAGCCATGAAGACACGTACGTTTGATGTCGGGGAGGCATCATTGTACTTCAACGATTAATTTAAAGATGTAACGGGCATGCTTTCAGGTACCGTATTATTTTTGTGTGTCGAGGTTAAATAATTTTAGATTGTTGAATTTCCCTGAGTAACGGTTTATGACTACTGTTGAGCTAATGAAGTCTTATGAACTTTGGTATTTAAGAGTTACATTCCCCGAAACCGCTGGCCGGATTTTATTGTTTTGCTAACTAAAACCCTCAAACAGGACACTGCTTCTGAATAATGAGATCAATCGGTCAATTGATTCTAAAATCGAAAGGTACCGCGGAGACTGTCAAATACACAAAGCATCTCAGTGGATGACAAGTTCTTCTGAAGTGCTTCGCATCGTTCGCTGCTGCACGTCAAAAGCTGTGGAAAAACAAGTATGTGGACAGCGGCAGTGACAAATGTCTTGAAAAATAGTCGCCAGCTTTCGCTGAGCTTGTAGGGATACAACGTAACGAGAATGGTCGTAAAACGGCTCTTTCTGTTACTCCAGTCATAATTAAGTGCGATTTGATTATAGATGTTGAGTAGAAGGTTTTTGTCTCGTAGCTGGTTTGAAAGATTAGCTATGATGGATATAATTTGTATCATAGCTGCTGATGGCGCTGCTGCAAGAGAGTAGTTAAAATTTGACTGCTGGACACCAGCTAAAGTTAGTCTTGCTTTGGCTGGCTATCTTTTGAAATTTCATAGTGTGGGTCATGGGGAGGGGAAAGGTGTTGACAGTAAAGCAAAAGTGCAAATAAAGCCCACGTTTCTGGATCTAATTCTGATTCCGAGAAATAAAAAAAAATTCGTTTGGTGTAGCAAAAATGGTCTAAGGCTATATTTAGTATTTAGTGTGTCATAGCTACACTGAATGAAAGTTATTTTTTCCAAGATCTTTTTCAAAAATATTAAATAGTAAGGCTTGGCCCGATTAGCCAACCGAATCGATCCTGAGCTGACGGTTAAACCAAATTCACTGATCCCGTTACAGATAACAAATCCCGATCTGCAGATACCGAATCCTGAATATTACAGTTTAAAACTGGCCTAGTGGCACACAGCACACTTGGCATCATTGCTAATGAGCACTCGTATATTCGAAGAATAACACTAAAAGTAGTCCACAAAAACATGCAAAATAACAAAATCATGATATTGGAATTTTCCTCTGGCTTCAACTGTAAAACTCAACATCTTTAATTCGGCTGAGGAACGGGAATAGGCACATTGGTAAAATGATCGGTGGATATTAACAGATCCTGACTTCTGGAAAAACTGAATATCGGTAGAGATTAGATTGCTGTCTCCCCCGCTTTATTCTAAGATTATTACCCATAAATAAATACAAAAATAAAATAAGCTGCTTGCATCAATTTCTGGAGAAATAACTTTTTTTTGTAAGTTGCTTAGTAATAGAAATGAGTGTGGTCGTTAATTGTTAGGCGAATTTGCACTTTGTACTAAATTTGGTGTGTGTTTTCTCTTTTGCTCCCCAGCAGGTCAGTATTTTAGATATGGGTCGACAACCAGCACTTTTAGTTGATGGACCGATGCTTAGTTCTCAGAAATCATCGGCCAAAAGCAGCGCTTGATGCTGATTTTTTTGTAACTATATCGTAATTTCGTATGGTAGTGTTGTATTGTGTTGTGAATGAGGTTGGTGATAAAACAAGAAATAGTTCGTTCAGCATGTATGGTAGTTGAGGAATTAGTTTATGAAGTGGGCTTTTTCAGGTTTTAATGCGAAAAATTCTTGGCTCCTCTTAAAAGGAATACTTCTAAGTCAATGATTGCAAAATGTTTAATTCTTAAAACTGATAAATTATTAATACTATGTTTTGTTTGTCTGAAATCAGAACATCTATGTCATTCTTCTGATCCTCACATTGGTCCGTCAGACTGCGGGCATCGATGCTGGTGTCAACAAGACACATCATCGGTGCCAAAGTGCTGGTTGGCCATAACCTTCTTTATTATTAGGTAGATCTTTTTGTTAAAGTTTAATATGAATGTGTTCACCCTCCTCTTTGAAACCAACTCCAGGACAAAACACAGGCCCGAACTGGCTATTGAGGGGCGTTAGTGGGAACAAGCGACGTACTGTGATGTGCAGCCGGTGCTGGAAAAGATCTTGCCTGCTCGCCCTTTCCCTCTCCCCTCCCCCACTGTTGGTGCTGGATGCGAAAGTTTTTGAGAATTTTGGACGTAATTCATTTATTTTAACGCAGCTTTACTTCACATTAAGAGAAGAGAGGGAGCGAACTTCAGGCCGGAGAAGCACCCGTGGCAGGGATGCCCATCTATCCGCCCTACAGCCAGTCCGGGCCTGTGAATATGATTTTTTTTAAATGCAAAATCAGCTCTACAGCTTAACTTGTCTTTTCCTTTTGTGTGTGTTTGAGTGTATGTGCATTTTAACATTTCGCAAAACATTAAATTATCTCGGAAAGTATGGCGCTACTGATGGTGCCAATTATTTTTCAAACGTCTTAGTAAATATTACCTATTTACACCTAGAGTATCACAAAAAGAAAAGGGCAAGTTAAGCTATGGGGTTCCTTTCACATTTTAAGTTTCATATTTTGTCCGGGAGATGGTGTTAGGAAAGAGGGTGAAATCCAAGGGGACGGGAAATTTCCGCGGCCGATAATACTAGACCCAATTTAGATGTGTTTTTGTTCCGACAACGAAATTTTGTGATAGTTCAAAGCAATTGTATGGTGATGGATTTGGTGGTTGATTTCAGTGAAGGTGTTCCATTGTCTCGTATGTTAAACTCAAGCCGTTTGCAACGGAAAAGTCGAGTGTGGCGTAGAGTTGGAATATTTGGTGTACATATTGTTAGCGAGTTCTTTTAAATTTGACAGAATAATAACAAGTAGGCGCTACTTAACTGTTTGGCAATGTGTAAAGATGGTTTCTAGTCGTCGGCACGAAAATATCTACCACCTGTAAATTTGATTGCATCCAATTCCTCAGTGCTCTTTAGCTACTTAAGGTTTTTTCGCTCTCCAGATACTACCAGTGCGCAACCCTACTGCGCATGCATCAATGCGCAGCCCTCCTATAAAGCGCGACCGGCGCGCCGGCTGGTTATCACTTTCATCAAGCTCTCGTCGAAGACTGGATCGCCTCTCCAGTACAGCCCATTGAAAGTGCCCGAAGCCTTCACCGAAAGCATTCACCTAAAGGAAGAAAACTCTGTCAAGCTGTCACCGAAAGCCAAGTCTTCCAAGCCTTCACCGAAGACAAGCTAGCCTTCACCGAAAGGAAACTTTCACCGAAAGCGAACCTTTCACCGAAAGGAAACTTTCACCGAAAGCAAAGCCTTCACCGAAAGGAAAACTCATAATGGACTCTTCTGCTCAATAGGTATTGACGCCTCCAACCAGCCCGGTTCCCGTGGACCCCAGCATCATTGCTTTACCATCTCCTGCATAACCATCAATTTCTGCTGCTCCACTTGTTTCAACTGCTTCATCAGTGCCTTGCGGACAACGTCTGCCATCATCAACTTCTTCTCCCACTCCTAAAAAAAGGACACCATCGTCTACCCCGCGATCTCACATCCACCACATTACGTCAGCCAAAAAACGTAACTGGGATGAACTGTGATGGATCGTGCTAAAAAGGAATTCTCTTACAAATCCAAGCCAACCAACCCAGCTCCGCCTCTCTCCACACACAACACATCTTATGCCCACTATAATTGGGTTGCATCTTCGGACAACGATACTCGTAAGAGAAAATCGACTCCCATGACTTGGCCCTTACCTAGCAAAAAGAAACACACCTCATCACTCAACCTTCAAGGCCTACTAAGCGCCGTGCTCCACCCAGATGACGGTCTTGACTCAGCCTCTGCCCTTGCTGCACGTCAACGCAATTTGCCGCATGTAAATTTTAAACGTCAACCGCTTGATCCCTACGAGGACTCTCTCCAAGCTGACACCGATTCTTCGGCCATTCCAATTTTTAACCTCCTCAAAGCCGTGGAAGCCATCGTTCCTGACGACTTTCTCTACAAGCCTGACCCTGCACCCCCCTCTAAGAAAAACAGAGGCCTAACAACTGGTTTCGGTTTTGGATTAAGAGAAAGAAACAACAAACAATATGCACGCATTGGCCAATCTACCACTCTTCTCACCACCTTACTTAGAACCGGAGGATCCCTTTTAGGCAAGGGTGAACCCCTTGAACTCGACAAAGAACCACCTCTTCCTCGTCCAGGACGTGAATCCTGGTTCTTTCAATCTTCTGGCGATTGTGCCGCCAACCCAAGGCAATTCGAAACGTATCACCAATTCGAATTCTTGGCAACCGAAGCTAAAATGGATTCTGGAATCGCCATGTTCATTCCCAAACGTGCTGAAGTTCCAACTGCAGTTCTTAAGGAAAATGACAAGATTCTTCGCCTAGGCCTTTGTGCCGCCTCTCAGGTTGATGTCCTCGCCACTGCAGTCAATGCACTATGCGAAAGACTCTCCCTCGAATCCAGCAAACCTAACATCATGCACCTACACCTTTTAATCTCTGAACTTTTCAAAAGATGTCATTCGCCACATTTCACAGCTTCAACTGGTTCACCAGAGCTCTGTTTAACTCTAACGTTGCTTCTACGGACATTGCTCTCGGAACTACTACTAACTTGAACACTTCCACCAAACGTGTCCTTCGCAACCTACCCCCCACGAATCTGAAACACTCTTCAAAGGTCAGATCACAACTCTTGCTCATCACCTGGACATATCACGCAAGCCTAAACCAACCTTCAACCCCACTTCAAACCAAGCTTTTCGGAAATCTCACCGCAATGCCCCTACAGCATCTTCCTCACCCAGACAACCTGCCAAATTACATCCCAAATCGGCAGTCCGCACTCCTTTTGCGGAAGTTACCAATCCTTTCGAAAGGACAACCACAACAACAACAGAAAAACACACCGCAGCTCCACACCCGACAATCGAAGCAAATATTCTGCCTCCTCATCCAGAAGCAAGCCACATCGACGCCTATGACTACACCCATCACAAGCCAGTAGGCTTTCAAACCTGCTTGGGAACGAATTACTTGCGACACATCAATTCTATCCATAATCTCTCATGGCTTTTAACCATCATTCATAAACAAACCTCACCTTCGTTCACCCCCACCTTGGGAATTCGCAACCAGACTTTCACAAGCTCTTAACAGAAATAAACGAACTTCTAATCAAAAAAGCCATACGCATCTGTCCTGACCACTCGAAACCTGGCTTCTACAGCTCAGTCTTTCTCAGACCAAAGAAAACAGGTGGAGAAAGGATGATTTTCAACCTAAAACCCCTGAATCAATTCATGCACAACAGCCACTTCAAAATGAAAACACTCGAAACCATTCGACTCTCCCAAAAAAGCATGAAATGGACAATCTCAATCGACGTGGAGGATGCCTACCTTCATGTTCCCCTTCACCCGGCATTCCTTCACTACTTCCGATTTCTATACAAAGGAACAGTTTACTAATTTCAGAGCCTACCACGCCCCACGAATCTTCACATCCATCCTGAAACCCGTTCTTTGCCACCTCCACCGTCATCAAATCACGTCCAACGCCTTCCTAGACGACTGGCTCCTCAACAACCCAAACCCTCAACTCATTCGAAACAGAACATTCACAATTCGCCTCCTCCACAACCTAGGATTTGGGATCAACTGGAAAAAGTCCAGACTAATGCCGTCCCAACGCTTCACATTTTTGGGAGTAAATTTCAACCTGATCGAAAGCACCGTCACCCCTTCATCAGAACAGAAAACGGACCTACTCTTACACGGCCAAAGACTTCAGAAATCAGCCACTCATTCCCTCAAAACCCTGAACTCTTTCATAGGGAAACTCGACTCCATGGCAAACCTACTCCCATATGGCAGATGGATGACACGCCCCTTTCACCACTATCAAATCGACAACTGGAATGCTTACCGTCCGACATCCAAGATATCCAAGCCTCCCAATGAAGATTTCCCATGGGAGTGTCTACATTGGTGGATGGAGAAGACCGTACCTCTCTACGAACCACCTCCAGACCTCCTACTTCTGGGAGTAACTGGATTCTGGTTCGCCCTAACTGGATGGAGTGCTCACATCCAGGACTACGAGACTGCTGGCACCTGGCCCCCAAACACGTCGGACCACATCAACATTCTGGAAATGAATGCAATCTACAACGCCCTCGTTCTTTCAACACCTAGTAGCAGGCAAAATAGTCCAGGTCCAAGCAGACAACACCACTGCTGTTGCCTACATCTGCAAGGAAGGTGGAACCCGATTTCGACCTCTACGCCAAATCACCTCACCTATATTCCATCTTAGTCAGGAACCCAACACAACAATTCAATCACTCCACGTTCCAGGAAACCGGAACGTCATTGTGGATGCCCTTTCACGCAACAAGCCGCCCTCAGGGGAATGGGCCCTAAATACATCAATCTGCGAATATCTCTTCAACATTTGGGGGAAACCCATGATCGACCTTTTCGCCACGAGGCACAATGCCAAACTTCCCCAATTCATCAGCCCGATTCCGGACGACAAAGCCTGCGCCGTCGATGCTCTGACCCTCCCATGGAAGAACCTGTGTGCTTACCTCTTCACACCCTTCAAACTGCTTCCAACGATTCTCACGAAGATCGAACAAACTCAAGGAATCATGTATTAAAAGCCCAGTTGAAGCTAAAGCCCACCCCCTAAAAGGCTGTAAAGTCAAAATCATGAAATAGTAGAGTTAAAGCCCACCCCTCAAATTGTCGTTTTTCTACGAAAAAATAAAAGTTATATGATGTGAATAAAGATAGTACTGCTTGCTATGTTTACTGGCCCCTTCTCCCTCCCTGTACTTAGTAATAGTGGACTCTTCCTTTAGCTCCTAGCACCTGCACAAGGCCAGGGCATCTCTCACCTAAGCCTCCTTCCTTCTTCACAGCAATTAAAATTGGTCTTTCAGAGATTGTTCAAAAGCTTTGAACTTTCTGTAATAGATGTCCAGGAAGGTTAGAAAATTGATAATGCTTGATTTAAAGCCCACCTCCCTATTTTTGCCAAATTAACTGCATAAACCCATTAGCGTTTAATCCACGATTTACGGTAATTGCACCGAACTGGCCAGCTGCTCCTTGGTTCCCTCAGCTTCTGAACCTCCTAATAGACCTCCCAAGAGAACTCCCAGACCTCCCAGACCTCCCAGACATCCTCTCTCAACAGAAAGGAACCAAGTTCCACCCGAACTCCAAAATCTTGCATCTGCACGGGTGGCTACTATCATCAAACTCATCAAAGAGGCTGGAATTTTTGAAGAACAGGCCACCAGAATCGCCAGTAAGGCCCTACGAAAATCAACTAACAAACTGTGCAACGGCCACTCGGAACGGTGGTTTCATTGGTGTAAGCGTAAGAAGGTTAATCCAATCAATCCCCCTATTCCACAACTTCTAGCATTATTCGATGACCTCTTCAAAGACAACCTCAAAGGCTCCACCATCCTAGTCAACAGATCTGCGCTCAACACCGTTTTCAAAGCAGCAGGAACCCGACACCTTGTAG